>QGSO01000396.1:305216-333749 GCA_011037825.1 Carya cathayensis | reverse complement strand
GGGGGGGGGGGGGGGGGTCAGACAGCTGTGTTGTGGCTGGAACCACGTTGTCATGGAACAAACTAACTGCCGCTGTAGTTGATTGGGGCCCCCACACCCATGATGTTGTTCGTTAATCTTGGCTGCATTCCTATTCACCCCCCGTAAATCAGCAATTTAAAAAATTAAAATGAAAACATTCCCACGTGGCATAATTTGGCGTCATCTGACTTGTGATCGCCGCTATAGACCGCTGTGTTTGACGGCGCTTTAACTTTTCTTTCTTTCTTTTTTGTATTTGGTCAGAGCTGATGCTGTTTGTTTATTCGTTTAGTAAACGGATTAATACAGATCAACGGATTCCTTCCGGCGGTGGCCGAAAAATTGACATCTGTCATGTACGACGCCAGATTATTTTTGTAAAAATAATAATAATAATAAATAAACTCTAGAACTTGAATAAAAGTTTTTAAAAAAAAATTAGAATATATAGAAAAACTCTTTTCTATAGATTCTAATCAGATGAATAATTGAGATATGGATTTGATTTGATATTTATTCAATTCTTTTGTTATTTATTAGTTTTTTAATTAATCCCATATAAAATTGGTGAAAATAAAAGGGAATCATGAAAGTATATTTGCATTAAACAAACACGATTGCTCTTCACTCGTACGAACAAATTATTATTTATTTATTTTTCCTTGGAGTCCACATGCAGTTCTTGTGAATCCTTCGAAAGTAATGCCACACAAGACAATACTAACTGTATATTTATGTTATGTTTCCTATAAATTAATATTAAAGTTTCCATCTTGAATGGAAAAGTCGATAATATATTATGAGCTGTATAATAGGAACTTCAGAATTTTTGAGGAAAAAAAATAATGTTTGGAGTCTTCTCTTTGATTTACCTTAGGAATTGAAGACCCACTTATATATTAAGCTATACAATTAGGCCGATAATGATCCATCGATGCGTAAGTTTGATTAATTATGAGACTATTTAATTGACATATATTATATATATATTTGTAATCACCATTGCATTAAAATAGAGAAATGATATTTGCAATTGTGGTTATACAAGCGCCGTGCAGTCTCTTTGAAAAAAATAAATTAATACATGACTCACATGAAAACAAAACTAACTTTTTAAACGTGGACCTCACTCTTTTTCAAAACGATTGTATGGCGTTTACACACTCCACGACTGTATGTAGCATTACTCATTAAAATAATCCCAAGATTGAAGGACTATAAACAAAAACACCCCTACCTATAACCCAACACGGTACGAAAAATGAAACCCAAATTTGGCGTAAACTGTAGATTTATACCCTCCAATAAAATTTTGACACTTGTACTTTGTAAGAAGAGAAAAATACAATCAGTCTCAATTAACTCTCTCTCTTTCTCTATCCCGTATCTCTCTTTCTCTCTCCTCTCTCTCTCTCTTTCACCGAACATTTGCTCGATGGTGATGAATTTACATACATAGGCACAAATAGGAGGTACGTTCCCAGCAGAATTTATAGCTAACATATTTCCATTTATCAAGATTGTTTGGCCTAATTTATAGCTAACATTTAACACAAATGGAGCTCATCTTCTTATCAAAAGAGAAGATTTTGTTGTGGTGTATGCTAGGGAGATGCCCTAGCCGATAAAAGGATGGTGGATGATGCGATTACACCATATCTGAATTCAAATTTAATCCCGAGACCTTGGATGCCACAGAATTGACATGATGTTGTATCGATATTGGAGCTAATGAAGGCCGAGGTGGAGATCAAACGAATTTTGCAGAGCCAAGATCGAACAGTCGATTGGAACAATGCACACTACAATCTAAAGTGTTGCGACCTGAACAAAAGTTGAAATTTAAGTAGGGTCATGATACCCATCATCTTATTTTTATCATATTATATAATATTAAAAATTAAAGATTATTTATTATATTTTATTTGTAGGCATATCATTTAAGAATGTCGATGTGATGATGGCAAAAAGAAATAATATTGATAAATAGATTTTTTCATATAGGTAGACTTTAAGGAAATTCTAAAGTTTAGAGAGTGATAAATGATCACTTACGTACGTACTCGTGTTGAATGTAGTATAGGATGTGCCTCACTTACAAAGTAATTTGACATTTAGGCAAATATATATATAATTTACACGAAGATTATTAAGTACATGATGATGATCTTAACCCTAAAAAATGCCAATAGATTAACATATTTACTTTTGCCTTTTCACTTTTTATCCGTATGAGTTGTTGTTGTTTTATCTAGGTAGCCTTATCCTCTTCATGAGTTAATCCAATCAGCTTTCCACAGAAGAAATCCCAGCTACTGAGCTGAGTCTTCACGGGTGGGTAGGGTCGATATCCCTCCATTTATATTGTGATAGGACAGTGGGGAACAAACTTTTTGGCCTACCCATGATCCCTTATTGTTTATATATCTCATTCACAACAGCATCATGTTTGTTGCAGTGCTACGCTTGCTTGCTTCCACACATATCGCTCTGATCACCCGGCCACATGATCTACTCATTATTATGCCACCTGCATGCACTTTTTTACTTACTCAGCATGCATATATATATATATATATATATATATAATATATATGTATATAAATTTTATATATTATATTATTATTTTATTTTTTTATATATTATATTATTATTCTATTTTCATCTTATTAAATAAAATGTGATAATTTATTATTAAAGTTATATATATACATGTAATTTGTGACAAATTTGAAGCACTTATTTGTATTGATCTATCTATTTTTTTTTATAAGATTGACAAGTCATTCATTCTTTGTTTAACGTTTTTTAATTTAATTTAGTATCCTCGCATCATTTGCCGAATTGATCTAAACTCATATATATATATATATATATATATATATATATATGTATATATATAAATAATAATTATAGTCGTGAATGCATCATATAATTATTTTAGTAAAAGTAAAGAAATATGAAATTGATATAAAAAAATTAATTTTTTAATAATAGACTATTTTTTTTATAAACGACTGTATAATATTTATGCACTTCACTATTAAATATATATATATATATATATGTAGCGTCACAGTAGAAGTAGTACGTACTAAGCATCCTGAGCAAAACACACGCTCTGCACGGTGGATCCAAAGCCAACCCAAATCTAGGCCACATAACATCCATGTTTTTGTTTTCTTGATCTTACTTTGTTAACGTACGTTACCAACAACACAAATGGACAATACGCACTCAGGTTGTATTTTTGTGCAAGATTACATGTGTATGGACCATCCAGGTAAGCAAAAGCAATATAAATGTGACTATACATATATATATATATATATATATAATATGAACGTACATCAGCCTGCGTGAAATTGGCAGACAGGCCGGCTAATATTTTGGGTATAATTAATTAATATTTCCTGTTCAGATTGGCAGCTTGCTCCACCACTTTATTTCCTTGGGACCCACAGCCATTTATCATTATTATTATAATTCACCTAATGATAATAATAATAGTTACCATCTTAAATCCATTTTAATATTCAAGAAACTTTGTATCTCTTGACAAAATAGAAGAAGTAAAAAAACTTTTGATTATGCCGAACTATTTTGAAAATAGTGGCAAAACATATGATGGTTTTTTGAAGTTTTTCAAAAAAAAAAAAAAAAAATTTAGTTACAATTACAACTGTACATTAATATATACACCAATCTAATATGATTAGTTAAAAAAGTAAATTTTATTAAAATAGTGTTAATTTAAAATTTAAATATGAAAAAATCAATATTGATATGTAAATTAACACGCGATTTTATTTATACGTAACAAAACTTATTATAATTATATTTTCACTTAAAAAACATAAAGTTCATGTGTTGGTTGAAGAAAATGGATGATTAAAATGTGGTTTAGGTCACCCTGAAACACGCGATATAATGGTCAATTAGGTAAGGCTAAAGATGATCACGTACAGGTTCTGTCTGGGCCTCCATCCCCCACAGATGAGTAAATGATTAGGAAGTACTCTGTAAAAGGGAGATCGGTCGATGACTTCATTTTAATTAAGAAGGGGCCTTGACTCTCAACTTTCCATTATGGCGGAGATAAAGCAATCTTGCTGGAGTGGGTTCACAGCCAGCCAACATATGCATATTAATTAGTATTATATTATATGCTTAATTCAGACAAAACAATTCTCTCAAGTTAGGATCTTAAGTTGGATACAATGCATGTGGACAAATAAAAGAGTGAGAATATATATGATTCTCTTGATCATTTCTCACTTGAAACTTATAGTATCTATTTACATTTAAAACAATGGATATTTAGGCTAAATGAGTAAAATATTCTATGTTTTATGCTAAAGGGATATTCTCCATTTTATCGAGGATTTTTGCTTCGTAGAGTGAATTCTATGTAATTTATTATTGTGTTTAATAAATATTATAAGACTCATTTTATATGTTTAAGACCTTAAAATTTCAAAAAAATTGTGGTCCATATTTCAAATAGAAACTTCCTACCATATATGCAAAGTCTTTTCAAGAATGCAACCTGAGAAACTTCACCCTCTCTAGCTGTCCCATATTCTGCCCATATGCAAGAAGAGTAGCCTCATTGTTGCAAGAGGATGCTTTGGTGGACTTTAACATGAGTAAAGCAAATACGAGAATTTTTCAAGAGTTTTTATTTTATTTTATTACATAGATGAGAAATAGATGAAGTGATATATTCTCGTTCATCAGATTTTAAGGCCGAAAATATAGTACCATCGGAAGGATAATTTGGGGGAGTAATTATATCGCTGAGTTCTTCTTCTCTTTATTATTTAAACTACAAGTCAACCGATAATATGTTTCTGTTTATGTTTTTTTAGATAAGATATGTTTGGTTTTTTTTTAATAGGCTTCAATTCAATTTATGAATGAAAAAAGTTACAGCTGTGACCAATAAGATATGTTTGTTGATGACAAAGCTGTCAAACAATAAATCTTACATTGCTTGTGGATAAAGTCTTGGACATATTTATAAATAATGAGTTACTATCTTTTATTAAACTGATTTTATGAGATGAGTTAGACCCCATGAATTTCTTTATGGCATCAGAACCTACCATAGGACGAACAGGGGCACGCACTACTTATTCCGTGACAAGAACTAAGAAAAATACTAACTTGCACATGAGGAGAGCGTAGAGAAATAAATTTCACATTATCTGTAAACAAAGTCTTGAATATGTTTATAAGTAATGTGCAAACCTTTTTTGCAAATCTCTCTTGTCTTACTTACATGTTTCGATCATAGGCTTTTTTTTTTTTTTTTTTTTTTTTTTATTTCTAAGCAAGCATATTTTATTAAAGTAAAAGATGATACAAGTTAGAGATGGTTAGGTTCCCAACAAGTTCCCCAAAGCAACAACCACAATGTAAACAAGGTGGAAAAAAAGAAAAAAAAAACGAGTTTTGAGACTAATTTCTTAGTCTCTACCCAAACCCTACAAAAAGGGTATCGTCTTAAAAAACATTTTGAAGGTAAACCACCGTCGGAGGTAGTGCAAGCGGAAGCACTGTAGTTGAAAGTTTTGAAATATTTGTTGATGAGGTCTTTAGTCTCTTTCACAAGATCACCGGTTAGGAAAAGTAATATTGCTCCCCCATCCTTACAATTAGTGTATCTTGCCTAAGTTCTAAATATTGCTCCCCTATCCTTATAATTAAGTGTTCATCCAAAAATAGATCCCAAAAGTGGATCTTGCCAAGCATGGCTATTTTTGTATGAACAGTTAATTTTAAGGATGATTAATTGGTATCAGATGTTATTTGACCCTAAAAACATTAACATCGGTGCGTTTTTTGGTTGACAAATGTTCCTCTCCATTAACCATACATTTTTTAAACAATGTTGGGTGCTTTCTAGATTATTGAGACTTCAATGTTAAGATATAAAATAAATAATAAAATCTATCTAATTTTGTTAGTTTAAGCTTTTGGGATAAGTGATGGTTTCACATAGTATCAGAGCGGAGGTCCTGAGTTCAAACCCTGACTCTACACTATATCCTATTTAATTAAATATTTCACATGCTGAGCTACTAATTGAATAAGAGTTTGACCCACACGTGAGAGTAAGTGTTAAGATATAAAATAAATTATAAAATCTATCTCTTCCTATCAGTTTAAATTTTTAGAACAAGTGATAATTTCATACAATTGTCCTAGTATTGAGTTTGTTTCTCTCTAAAACCCAACTAAGAAGTCACGATCCAACAAACTTGATCTTGTGGTACTCAATGAAGTTTCGTCTCTTGCTATCCTCTAGCTGTTAAGAGATGTCAAAACATACAATAAAGGTAGGTTTGGATAGTGAGTTGAAATGAAATTAAAGTTAAAATTTGAATAAAATATAATTAAAATATTATTTTTTAATATTATTATTATTTTAGAATTTGAAATGATTGAATTGTTTATTATATTTTGTATGAAAATTTGAAAAAGTTGTAATGATTAGATGAGATAGGTTGAGAGTCTCTTTTAATCCCAAACCGAGCCAATTCACGTCTAAGGCACGGTTTGGTTAACCAGTTTAGATAAACTCATATCATCTAGAGCTGTACCGTACAAATGTTTTGTCTATCCAAACGGTTTATTTCATCTCTATGTTTTGAAAACATCCACTTAAATGAACAGTAAATTAACAGTATAAAACAGTGAACAATACATAAACAATACAAAACTGACGTGAATAGTATAAAACAGTAAATGAACAGTACAAAACTGACGTGAACAGTGTAAAATCTCAAGGATTCAGATAAATCAATAAATACCGTGAAAGCCACACACTTTTCAAATCTCAAAAAGTAAAAATTATCTCATCTCAACTTATTTTACTAGCCAAATACACATTTTTTTTACAAACTATTTTATATCATCTTAATTCAAAAATTTTATTACTATTAAAAATATTTAATCTCATCTCGTTTGAACTATGTAACCAAATAAGGCCTAAATCTTATACCATTTGTACTGATAAACAAAACCCAATTCCCATCTAAGCTCAAAATTTAAAAAAAATATAGTGAATATGTGTCTTTTGAAATCATAATAAAAAGCAAGAATTTTTCTCTCTTATTCATTTCATTCTCATACTTAATTTGGGATATTATACTCTTAATATCAAATATGGTTTCTTAATATTATAGAGCTTGACATTAAACATTATGGATCTATATAGGAAATTGCTAGCTCTCTTTAGGCCAATAAACAAGTAATCAATCAATCAATTTTTATGGTAATTTTAATTCTTCCAAGTATATATTTTTAATCATCATCCCTTCATTATTCTTAAGTATGGCATAGATGATTGAAAAATTATTTATTACTTTTATATTAATCATTTGATAGACACCATAAAATAATGAAATTATAATAATTAAAAGGATCATCAATTATCATTTGCGGAAGAGTTCATGGCTCTTGTAGTAGTATAGAATATAGATGCTTCTATCTCGTGATGGTGAATGCATGAGCTTGAAACGCTGGCTAATGTGCTTCTTCTTGCCGCTTTCAGCTGCCTGGCTTTGGNTAATATATATATATACACACATATTGCTAGAGAGAGAAGAAAAGCAAAGAACATGTATTCGAACTCTTCCTTAAATTTTCTAGGGTTCTAAATTGTTTAGTAACCTTCAGGTGCTTGCTAACTTTCTTTTAAATTGTTCTCTAGAGTAAACCAAATGGCCCTCTATTGGAACTTAGCCAGAACCTTGAGGTTTAGCATAGAAGGGGAACGTGACATGAAACATTTTCCAATGTTATGGCACGCAACAAAATTTATGTTTTGTAAGTGACTCAGCTTATAATATTGTCTTCCAAGCGTAGAAGCTGTCAAAGTAATACAAGGGTAAGTCCCAAGATCGAATTCACAGGGACAAAGGGATTATCAAAGCGTTTGTGAGATTTTCTTTGTGTAAAAGATGTATCGATTATGAAAGATGAAAATTGATGTGGATCTATATTTCTAAAATTACCAAAACTAAGAGACTTAGAGAAAGTGTGTAGCAAATGAATTAAACTTGCAAGAAACAATAAAACAAACACTTGGGTTGGGTTTGAGATTCTTTTTATTTCGGATTCTAGATAATTTCTCGATTAACAATCCAGTCAAGGAATTGATATTCGGAAGATAAAAATTAAGCTCAAGTTTTTGCAATATTTTCTCAAGAAATTCTCTAATTTACTAGCCAAATTTATATTCATAATCAATCGAAAGAGGCCTTGATAAATTCAAGCTTTTGTTGTGCCTTACGTCAACAACAAAACAAGAGCAAGAGCCGCAATCTATTTTCCTTTTGAATCCGACTAGTAATTTAGTGAAGTCAACATTACACAACAAAATATTGCATCACACTAGAATCTAAAATAAATTAAATCTCATTCCACAACCCAAGCTTTAGAAATTAGTTACACATGATATTTTTAGTAACAAAAATAAATCTAAGAGGAGTCATGATAAAATCTGTAGAAAGAAATAAAAAAATGAATAACGCCGAACGAAAGATAACTAAAGCTAAACTTTCCAAAAACAAGATGAAAATGAAAATGGAAAGTAAAGTAAATTAAATATTAAACTGGACGAAGGAAGAAAGAAAGAAAAAAAAAACTAAACGAAGTAATCGTAAAAAAACGAGAATGAAAATAAAAGCGAGCGAGTTCCCTCTACCAAAATGAAACCAAAACTGAAAATAAAATAAGTAGAACTTAAGACCGAAACAAGTAGAACACGTCTTCCACAAAAAAAATAAACTTAAGACTAAAAATAAAACAAAGAAGAAAGGCAACTACCGAACAAAATAAAACAGAAAAAACTGAAGCAAAATAAACTGCTACTTCCGTCTATGATTTGGAACTTTCTTCCCACTAGCCGAACAACTACAGCAAGCAAAATAAAACAAAACATGAAGCTGCCTCTGCCCTACGTAGTAATTCTGAAACAAACGAAAAAAAACTGGAAAAACAGCCAACTAAGAGCTGCTGCAACGTCCCAAGAGAGATGATCTTAACACCCGTTCAGCTCTCCTTTTATGAACAAAAAAAAAACTCCATCCGTGAGCTGCATGTGTTTCTTTCACTTTCAGCATGTTACTTTCTTGCATTTTCTGCATGTGCCTTGCTACTTTCTGCAAGTGTGAGTTGTTGCCCACATTGGTCTGCATGTATTTTGTTGCCCACGTTGGTTGCTGTCCGTGTCTTTATGCTGAAAGTGTTTCTTCATTTTCTGCTGCAGTTTTCTGCTTTCAATTTCTGCATGTTGTTTCTATTTTCTGCATGTGTTTTTTTAACTTTCTGCATGTGAAGTGGTTGCTGCATGTGTTCCAGCCATGAGTAACTTTTCTGCATGTGAGTTGAACTTTCTGCATGTGTTGTGTCCATTTTCTGCATTGAATTTGCAAGCATGTGCCGTGAGTTTCTTCTGGTTGTGTGCTACCCGAGTGAAATCTGCTTCATGTGCTGTCCAAGTGATGCTTTGGTCCGGTTTCATGTTGGTGTGTGATGCATGTGTTTCTTCAAGTGCCTCTGTGATGTTGTGAGTTCATGCATGTGCTTCCTTGGCTTTTCCATTTTCTGCATGTGCACTTCCTGCATTAGTCGGCCCCACATCAAAATGCATGCATCTAAGTTTAATTAGGGGTAATATATTGTTTCGCATGTCAAAGAAAATTAATTCACATTATCTAACTAATACTCTTATTTTAACTCATAAAGCACTTTTACTCAAGATATTTAAGAGTATTAATGTCACATAATTGACCATTTATCAGTAAGGTTACATCATATATCACAATAAGAGAATAAACTGGAAAGATAGGGAAGAATCCCTTACCTCTCCAAGAAATGAAGGAATTTACACAAAGAGAGCAGTTAAGGGGCAAAACACTAAAAGAAGAACTGAAAATTCAACGAAAAACTGAAGGAAAGAGGAAAAAGAAGTACCTGGACGGCTTTGAAATGAATGCAATCAAAATAAAAATAAAAACTGCAAAACAAAAGAAAACAATGAAAAGAACAGGATAAATCAATGACCATCAATTTGGATCAAGCAAATGTAGAGTAGATTCCTCAGGTGCAAAGTTAGAAATAAAAGGCTTGAGCCTTTGACCATTAACCTTAAAAGCATTTCCATTTTGAGGATTGACAACCTCAATAGCACCATGAGGGAAAACTGTTTTAACCACATAGGGGCCACTCCATCGGGATCTTAACTTGCCAGGGAACAAATGAAGTCGAGAATTGTAGAGTAAAACCTGTTGATTAGGCTCAAATGATTTTCTTTGAATATGCTTATCATGGAAAGACTTCATACGTTCCTTGGACAGCTTAGAATTATCATAAGCATCCCTCCGAAGTTCCTCTAATTCACAAAGATGTAATTTCCTCAAAGATCCAGCTTGATCAAGATCAAAATTAAACTTTTTGATGGCCCAAAATGCACGGTGTTAACAATATGTGTGTATATATATATATTAACATTCCCAAGCTGGATGCATAATCCCTTTGGGAAACATTGCTTTGAAGTGAGCCCTAACATGATTTACGATGTTAGATCATTTTTTTTAAAAAAAGTCACCATTCGAGACTTCAAGTGTCATATTTATGCATTCCTCTCAGTAGTAACCCAATTAAAATAAGGAATACATAAGTATATTTTGATAAAAAATTGTGAAGTGTAATCTGGCCCTTTAGGGTCCTTGAATAGAAAAACAAAATGATTAAAGTTTCCTTGAAATGACTGATTTCTTACGCATAAATATAGATTTGTGAGCATTTGATGATGAGTGATTGCAAAGCCACAGTTTTTCCTCTACTTCTATGATACGTGCCTTCTTGAACTCCTTCTTCTTGTGATACATGTACTACTACAGGTAGTCTTTAATGGTATTTGACCAACACATTCATTTGTAATTTTGAGTTTTGATCATCCTGTGCAAACAGAGGGTAGTTTCTTCCCTCATGCCAATTGTAGGTGGAGTGGCTCTGGCATCTTTCACTGAGGCCTCTTTCAATTGGTAAGAGGACAAACTACACTTGTCTCATTAAGGAGTTTTGTAATGCCCCAATAGAAGGCCCAAACCACATAGCCTATACTTCATAAGAACTGGTCAAAGATGCAATTGGAGCCCCATTTGAACCTTATAAAGAGCAAGAACTTCTCATTTCTAAGCAATGTGGGATTTTATACACCACCAACCCTTATCCTTATTATATGGGGAATCACAAGTTTGCTCTTGTATGTGGAGGTTTCTTCAGACAGAACCCTGGATATATTAGATACTATTAATATCACTATTACTAATAAATAAATTTTTTGAAGAGAATTAGGTATTAAGCAGTTTATTTCTTTTTCATAGGCAAATCAAGGTTTACATTCTATAGATAAAATCATTGGCATTCTTGGAAGACACTATTCATTGCACCTGCAAAAATTTTTAGGTTTGGGATAGAGAGTATGACATTTTGTAGTGTTTGTTTCAATTACAAAGTGTTGTCTATGGCAAAGGCACAATAGGAAAAAAAATGCACCTCAGCATTAATGTGTAGTATTATGTAGATAGTGCTTTAAACTTGTTACTATTATTTGTTATTTAAATACAACTACCATTATTTTTGTTATTTTCAGTTTATTGGACAAATTTGGGAGCAAGCCACTTATAATTGTATATTACGATATAGAATTATCTATTTTCTAGATGTGCTAAGTTGATTCAGTAACTCCTTTTGACATTTTGTAATCTAGTGAAGCAGATACCATGTGCTGAGCCAGTAAAAAGTTAGGTGCTTCTAAACTTTCTCTGTTCTCATGAGGTAAAATCTCTGTTAGCTTTTCCTTTTTTACTTTTAATATTCATCTTTATCAATTGCAACAACAATTAAGCTTGGTTTGGTAATTTTTAATTCCCCAAACTTGTTGAAAGCACCACTTTGATCTCTGTATGAAACTGTTCACATGTAATTTTTGCTCAAACTTTGTTGAGAACCATAAATCTTCACATGTACGTCTCTTTCTTGTGCCAGGAGAATTCTATGCTTTGCCTCCAAGTCTACAACTGTTTAAGCAGATGTTAATGTTCTTTGGTTTAATTTTCTAGCAATATTCAATGAAGTTTGTGATTCAAGTTTTTATCTCATCTCTACAAATATTTTTGAGATGAAGATCTCCTTTGGAGGACAAGTTTTCACCCAGCTAGATATAGAAATGGCTTGATGTGCTTTGTACTTTGATGTGCCTTGAGAAGTCTAAAGTTGCACACAAATATAATGTAGTTGCTTTATGCATTATAATATAATGTAATTGCTTAGAATATAAAGCAAGTACTTTGTGTAATTGTTTTATGGATTGTAATATAATATAAGATGTGTAATTTATTTTATACATTTGTTTTTCAATATTATTATTTTCTATTTTGTAACACTATTTTTGGCGATCTAGAATCATGGAAATAATTATTTTTTTCCATCACAGCCACGTATTTGCGGCAACAAGCATCACTGCAAATATTTATTTGCGACCACACAAATTTTTACAACATTCACTACAGATTGTACGAAGTTATGGTCAGAAATTATTATTTGCAACGATTATAATGCTGTAAGTAAACATTGGCAACTATTAATAATTTGTGGTCACAAATTAGCATATGTTGCAGTATAATTGTAGCAAATGAGAATTTGCTGCAATGTAACAAGAATTTGCGAACAAATATCAACATTATAATTCACCTTTTCCTGCAAGAAAAATTGTCAAAAAAAGATCTACCAGAAATAAATAACCATGGTTGGTTCCTTTTTGCGATGACATTTAGGACTATTTGCAGTGTTCTATATCGCTACAATGGTACACAATTTTCATGACGCTTTTCTGTCTCATCGTTAAAAAATTTTGAGACCGATTAGTACCGACCATCTAGCAACGAAAGTACTCGGACACCAAAATCCATTTGCGGCCCAATTTGATGATTTTGCAACGATTTAATTCGCCGTAAAAATTGCTATATGTTGTAGTGGTAGGTGGTATATAGGATTCCGCATTGTTTGAGAATGAGAAATTCTTGCTCTATATAATGTTCTAATGTGGTTTCAATTGTATCATTGACTTGTTTTTTTAAAGTATAAGTCATGTTGTTTGGGCCTTTTATTGGGGCGTTACAACCTTAGTTTGGTGAATTCTACCATGAGGTCATAAAAAGGGGTAGGGGCAAAACAAACTTGTAAAGCATTACAAACTTGGCCTAGGAATGGATTGTATGGAATTCAAATAGCCATTAGTACCAAATCAGGGCTTTTCCTTCCATATGGAAGGAGGCCAAATGAAATTTTTGTAGATGATTTACTTAGGAATAGCTTATGGTTGGGAAATTTTGATTAGTGAATATAAGGAACATGAACGGCATGGGGAAGAAATGTGAAAGGTAAAGTGCATGAGAGAAACCGATATGGAAAGAGGAACAATTGGGTTCCATAGGAAGAAGTGGGTTCCATTGGGATGGGATAATTATATAGATCAATTCTGCTACAGTCAGTCGAGGTAAGCATGCAGGCCACATCAATTAAATTAAAAATAAATAAAAAACGATAAAAGAAAGAAAGAAAGAAAGACAGTTAGAGCTCTTCGTGTGGTGGTCGTCTTCTTCTTCTTGTGGGTCTCTCGTCTTCATCTTCAAGTGGGTAGATGAAAAAGGCAAATATTTGGGTCTTCGTGTGGGTCGTCTTCGTGGGTAGATAGAAAAGGCAGATCTTTTTCATGATTTCTACGACCACTACAACATTCGTTGGCGCGAGTGATTTCTACGACTAGTAGGGATCAAAGAGCTTCATGGATTTAGGGAGTTTGGATAACCAGAGTCTTGGGAGCATCTATAGGTGAATATGATCTCGATTTGGGGAGTTTTTTTTCCTGCACAGGTCATTTACTTGGAAGCACGTTCTTTTTGGCGTGAATTTTTACTAAAGGACCTCCTTTTCATGACTTTGTTTAAGAATCTTCAATAGCTCCGTTTCTATATTCCTTCAAATTGAATTGTGATGCTTTATTTCTAGGGTTTTTGCTGACCTTTTTGTGATTGTAGAGTCTAGTACTCTGAATTTGTACAATGGGGTATTTGTTGTCATTGCTTCTAGCGGTTTTGTTCATTCCAAGCACTTAAGAATTACAAACTTCCGAAACCCAAGTTTTACAGCAGCTAAGAAAGCAATTGGGCTACCCTTCCTCATTGCAAATTTTGGAAAATTATAATGGGGATTTCTATAGCCTATCTTCTTCTACACAGATGAGCATCTCATGCCAGGACAGTTCAGTTACTGAGTTGAAAATTGTGACGCCCCCAAAATCCCCAAACCCGGACATGGGGAAATCGAGACGTCCGGATGGTGACAACACGGGTCACCACCCTATCGACGAGTGCCAAGTGTGTGCAAGCGACAAAAGTGCACGAAGAGATACGCAGCGGATAGCAAAGACATATAACTAAGTACCAGAATTTTTTTTTCTTAATTAAAATACAAAGCGGTTCAAAACATACATAATAAAATATTACAAATACAAATAGTGTTTTAAAGCCAACTCCAAAGCATAAGTTCCAACTCAAAACTCCGGCGGAGCTGCATCCTCAGGCTCAGCCTCCTCCTCCTCGATTCCTGCACCAAAAACTACGGTACCAAAAATGGTGCCGCAGGTAAGTAAAATCCAAAACCCACTAGGTAAAAACATATAGAACTCAAACAATATGCATGAATAAATGCCAATGCACCAAACCCATCAAACCGTATTTTTTTCCACGCACGCCAAAAATTCCATTTGGCCCAAAAACATATTCTTTCCAAATGTCACGCCAAAAGTCCATTTGGCCCATATCCAACTCAATCCAAACAAACCGTATGCACCATGACCTCCCCTAGGGGTCATCCGCACACGCTGGCTCTTGTGCCACACCGCGGGAATCCACCACGCGCATGACACATAAACGAGCGATGCCCAGTTCCGCGCCCTGCGAATTCGTAGCCAAGCATCCTCGAGACGAGCGATGTCCAGTTCCACGCCCCGCGTGTTCGTAGCCAAACATCCTCTAGCCCTCGCCAGCGAAGGGCCACGGAGTCGGTGCATAGAACGATGCTCGGTTCCACGCCCGGCGTGTTCGTAGCCAAGCATCCCCTAGCCCCCGCTCCCATTGTCGCTCGGTTCCACGCCCGGCGTGTTCGTAGCCAAGCCTCGACTCAGGGGACATCACTCAGTATTTCACGCTCCCGAGTGACCAGAGGAGCTCCACTGAGATAATACCCCATCCCGGCTTGGGTCGTGGTACACACGCACTTGAAAATCCTTTTACGCCAATAAAACATGATTTTCTCAATTTAAATAAAATGCACATGCATGCACCATGTAAATGCAATCTCAATGCTCGACAAAATCAACNAAACGACTGTATAATATTTATGCACTTCACTATTAAATATATATATATATATATATGTAGCGTCACAGTAGAAGTAGTACGTACTAAGCATCCTGAGCAAAACACACGCTCTGCACGGTGGATCCAAAGCCAACCCAAATCTAGGCCACATAACATCCATGTTTTTGTTTTCTTGATCTTACTTTGTTAACGTACGTTACCAACAACACAAATGGACAATCACGCACTCAGGTTGTATTTTTGTGCAAGATTACATGTGTATGGACCATCCAGGTAAGCAAAAGCAATATAAATGTGACTATACATATATATATATATATATATATAATATGAACGTACATCAGCCTGCGTGAAATTGGCAGACAGGCCGGCTAATATTTTGGGTATAATTAATTAATATTTCCTGTTCAGATTGGCAGCTTGCTCCACCACTTTATTTCCTTGGGACCCACAGCCATTTATCATTATTATTATAATTCACCTAATGATAATAATAATAGTTACCATCTTAAATCCATTTTAATATTCAAGAAACTTTGTATCTCTTGACAAAATAGAAGAAGTAAAAAAACTTTTGATTATGCCGAACTATTTTGAAAATAGTGGCAAAACATATGATGGTTTTTTGAAGTTTTTCAAAAAAAAAAAAAAAAAATTTAGTTACAATTACAACTGTACATTAATATATACACCAATCTAATATGATTAGTTAAAAAAGTAAATTTTATTAAAATAGTGTTAATTTAAAATTTAAATATGAAAAAATCAATATTGATATGTAAATTAACACGCGATTTTATTTATACGTAACAAAACTTATTATAATTATATTTTCACTTAAAAAACATAAAGTTCATGTGTTGGTTGAAGAAAATGGATGATTAAAATGTGGTTTAGGTCACCCTGAAACACGCGATATAATGGTCAATTAGGTAAGGCTAAAGATGATCACGTACAGGTTCTGTCTGGGCCTCCATCCCCCACAGATGAGTAAATGATTAGGAAGTACTCTGTAAAAGAGAGATCGGTCGATGACTTCATTTTAATTAAGAAGGGGCCTTGACTCTCAACTTTCCATTATGGCGGAGATAAAGCAATCTTGCTGGAGTGGGTTCACAGCCAGCCAACATATGCATATCAATTAGTATTATATTATATGCTTAATTCAGACAAAACAATTCTGGCGGAGATAAAGCAATCTTGCTGGAGTGGGTTCACAGCCAGCCAACATATGCATATCAATTAGTATTATATTATATGCTTAAGTCAGACAAAACAATTCTCTCAAGTTGGATCTTAAGTTGGATACAATGCATGTTGTCAAATAAAAGAGTGAGAATATATATGATTCTTTTGATCATTTCTCACTTGAAACTTATAGTATCTATTTACATTTAAAACAATGGATATTTAGGCTAAATGAGAAAAATATTCTATGTTTTATGCTAAAGGGATATTCTCCATTTCATCGAGGATTTTTGTTTCCTAGAGTGAATTCTATGTAATTTATTATTGTATTTAATGAATATTGTAAGACTCATTTTATATGTTTAAGACCTTAAAATTTGAAAAAATTGTGGTCCATATTTCAAATAGAAAGTTCCTACGATATATGCAAAGTCTTGTCAAGAATGCAACCCGAGAAACTTCACCCTCTCTAACTGTCCCATATTCTGCCCATATGCAAGAAAGAGTAGCCTCGTTGTTGCAAGAGGATGCTTTGGTGGACTTTAACATGAGAACAAACGAATAAATGAATAAGGCATATACGTGTTATGAAACTAAAAGAGAAATGATATTGTAAGAGAAAGAGAATGTTGCAAGAGAAAGAATTGTTCTTCAATGCAAAACTTGATGCATATACAAGAGAATTATACCCATATATATATGAGTACAAAGGGGTAGGTATAGCTTAAGTCTCTATTGATGGCTAAAGATAAGTCTTAAATGATGGCTCAATGATCTTAATTAGTGGCTAAAAATTGGTCTTAATTGATGGTTCAATGGTCTTAATTAATGGCTATGTATGGTTACACAAATGTTTATAACACTCCCCCTTTGGATGACCATACATAAAGAATATGCATCGTTAAGATCTTGCCAAGGAAAAACCCAGTAGGAAAAAACTAATGGCGAAAGAAAAGAGTACAATATTCATGTGTACTGCCAAGTGTTTTAAGATTGCCACATTAAAACCTTGCAAAGGAAAACCTAGTGGGATAAAACTTTAACGAAGGAAAAAGAGTACAATCAACACAAATCTTCAAGACATTTACTCCCCCTGAAAAGTGCATGATAATAGGTCTTCAAGTCTTCGTATTCCAATGTTCTGCATAAGCTTCTTAAATGTTGCAGTTGGTAATACTTTAATGAATAAATCTGCCAGATTATCACTTGATCGTATCTGCTTGAGATTAATTTCACCTTTCTCCTAAAGTTCATGTGTATAAAAGAATTTAGGTGAAATATGTTTGGTTCTATCACCTTTGATATATCCTCCTCTAATTTGAGTAATACAAGTAGTATTATCTTCGTATAAAATTGTTGGACTATCATTAATCACTAGAAGACCACACTTTTTTTGAATATGTTAAATCACTGATCTTAGCTAAATACATTCTCGACTTGCCTCATGAATTGCAATGATCTCTGAGTGATTTGAAGAGGTAGCAGATAGTGTTTACTTGACAGATCTCTATGATATAGCAGAATTTCTATAAGTAAATACATATCCAGTTTGAGATCTACCTCTATGTGGATCTGAAAGATAACCTGCATCCGCATATCCAACTAATTGTGGACTTGATCCATGTTGATAAAATAATCACATATCAACCGTACCTCGGAGGTATCGAAGGACATGTTTAATGTCATTCCAACATCTTCGAGTTGGTGTGGAACTATATCTTGCAAGTAAATTAACTGAAAATGTAATATTAGGCCGAGTGCAATTTGCAAGATACATCAGGGCTCCAATTGCACTGAGATAAGGTATTTCAGGACCAAGATTTTCTTCATCATCTTCACAAGGACGAAATGGATCTTTCTGCACATCAAGTGATCGAACAACCATTGGAGTATTCAGGGGATGAGCTTTGTCCATGTAAAAGTGCTTCAAGACTTTCTCTATATAATTTGACTAATGAATGAGAATTCCATTTTGCAAATGCTCAAACTGTAGGCCGAGACAAAATTTCATTTTGCCAAGGTTTTTCATTTCAAATTCATTATTTAAATATGTAGCGATTCTTCTGATCTCTTTTGGAATTTCAACAAGATTTAGATCATCAACATAAACCGCAATAATAACAAATCCGGAGTCTGATTTCTTAATAAAAGCACATGGGCATATTGGATTATTTTCAAATCCTTCTTTCAATAAATATTCGCTAAGGTGTTTATACTACATGCGTCCGGATTGTTTTAACCCATATAAAGATCTTTGAAATTTAATAGAATACATATTTCTCGATGTACTCAAATTAGAAGCTTCAGGCATTTTATATCCTTCAGGGATTTTCATATATATGTCATGATCCAATGATCCATATAAATATACAGTGACCACATCTATTAACTGCATATCCAATCTTTTTGTAACCACCAAACTAATCAAAAATCTGAATGTGATTGCATCCATAACAGGAGAATATGTTTCCTCATAATCAATCACTGGTTTCTGCAGGAAACCTTGTGCAACAAGTCGTGCTTTATATCGCACAATTTCATTACTCTCATTACGCTTACATATAAATATCTATTTATATCCAACAGGCATTACACCATTTGGTGTTTGTACAATTGGTCCAAAGACCTCTCGCTTTGCTAGCGAGTTTAATTCAGCTTCAATAGCTGATTTCCATTTTGGCCAGTCATTTCTACGTCGACATTTTTCGACAGTTCTTAGCTCAATTTCTTCATTACTTCTGGTAATGTCAAGGACCATTTTATATGAAAATATGTTGTCGACAACAGTTTTATTTCTATCCAAAATTTTTCAAGTACTCAAGAAATGTATCGAGATCTCGTTATTTTCAAGTACATGTCCCTCTTCAAAAGAAGACATTTCATTAAATACCTCTTCAGGAGGTTCTTTTTCAGGAGATTTAGTCTCTTCAGGAGCATCAATTACTCTTATAGCCTGTGTTGTGGGTATGGACTCTTCAGGAGTACTAAATTCATTTTGTATTTTTCTCTTCCGAGGAATTTTGTCATTTGCACCAATAGGTCGTCCACGCTTCAGGCGTATCTTAGACTCACCTATTGCTGTTTTGGCAACTTGTCCTTTAGGGATTGCAATCCTTGCTGGAACATTAACAGTAGGAATATATGATTTTACCACACCTTTAGTGTCAGTAAATACATCCGGTAATTGATTTGCAACACTTTGCAAATGAATAATCTTTTGAACCTCTAGTTTACATTCATTTGTACGAGAATCAAATTGGAAAAATGCTTTATTTTCCCAAGTAATTTCCTGTCGTGCTTCAGGCACCGACTTCTCATTATCCAATGTTGGAAAAATGGATTCGTCAAAATGACAATCCTCAAAACGTGCCTTAAATATATCTCCTGTAAGAGGCTCAAGGTATCTAATAATAGATGGAGAATCAAACCCAACATATATCCCAAGTCTAAGTTGATGACCCATCTTTGTACGTTGTAGAGGTGCAATTGGAACATATACCGTACATCCAAAAATACGAAGATGAGTAATATTTGGTTGTTGACCAAATGCAAGCTGTAATGGAGAATATTTGTGATATGCTGATGGCCTAACTCGAATCAACGATGCTGCATGAAGTATAGCATGTCCCCAGGCAGAAATAGGAAGTTTTGATTTCATAAGCAAAGGTCTAGCGATTAGCTGAAGCCTTTTAATTAATGATTCAGTTAAACCATTTTGAGTGTGTGTGTGGGCAACTGGATGTTCAACTTCTATTCCTATTGACATGCAATAGTTATCAAAAGCTTGAGATGTAAATTCACCTGCATTATCCAATTTAATAGTTTTAATTAGATAGTCAGGAAATTGTGCTCGTAGTTTAATTATTTGGGCAATAAGTTTAACAAATGCAATATTTCTAGTGGAAAGTAGACAAACATGTGACCATCGACTTGATGCATCAATTAAAACCATAAAATATCTGAATGGTTCACTTGATGGTTGAATAGGCCCTCATATATCCCCATGAATCCTTTGTAAAAATGACGGAGATTAAAAAATAACCTTTGAGATAGATGGTTTGATAATCAATTTACCATAAGAACATGCAGAGCATGGATATTCATTAGGTAAGATAATCTTCTGATTCTTTAGGGGATACCCATACGAATTATCAATTATTCGTCTCATCATTATTGATCTTGGATGTCCAAGGCAATCATGCCAAGTTATAAATATTTTGGGGTCAATGCACTTCTGGTGCATTACCACATGTGATTCGATTGTTTTCATTTCTGTATAATACAATCCAGATGAGAGAGCAAGCAGTTTTTCTAATACGAGTTTCTGGCTCGAAATTATTTTAGTAATAAGAAGATGCTCTTTATTGTCTTCGTTGGTGGTTTCAATATGACAACCATTACGATGTATATCCTTAAAACTCAATAAATTTCTTCTGAATCGTGAAGAAAATAGAGTATCATCAATACAAAATTTGGTGCCATTAGGCAATACAATATAAGCTATTCCGGAGCCTTCAATTAGATTCGATGAACCAGATATAGTATGAGCGTAGGCTTTACTCAATGTTAGATTGTGAAAATATTTTTTATCTTTAAGAATTGTGTGAGTTGTAGCACTGTCAGCCAGACATATATTTCTATTATTCATCTCAGAGATAAAAAGTTTATCAGTAAGACTCATGATTCTACAAAATATATAAAACTTTTATTACTACAAAACATTGCACAATATAAAAAAAAAAAATTTACAATAAGTAAAGAAAATACATTAATTAAAAAGGAACACTTTCATTACCAATCAAATAATCAACTCTACCACTAGAATTCTCAAAGAAATCAGAAACATCAAGACTTATAATATCTTCTCCATCTATAGAAACTAAAGTATATGATGGTTCAGCAAAATTTGTTTCAAACTTTTTTGTTTTTTTTTATAGAAGTTTGGTATAGGTCAACCAAGTAGCTGTACGACAGATACGAGACCAATGTCCAGTCATACCACATCTATGGCATCCATTTTCATTTTTCTTTAAAAATTTGTTTCGATGACCTTTACCCTTCTCTGAGTTGAACCACTTCTGGTAGTACGGTGTGTATCTACTATTATCCCTTTTAGTGTGGTCGCTTCTAGGACCTCTACTTTTATAATTTTTCCTACCACGTCCACGCCCTCGGTTTCTTTGAAAAGATGCATCATTCGCTTTTGGGAATGGTGTAAATCTAATACCATTCACTTCAGGAAATGATATAGAACCAGTAAGACGTGACTGATGATTTCTTAACAAAAGCTCATTATTTTGCTCAGCTACTAGAAGACAAGATATAAGTTCAGAATATTTTTTAAACTTTCGCTCTCGATACTGCTACTGCAGGAGCACATTCGATACATGAAAAGTAGTATATATCTTCTATAACAAGTCATCATCAGTGACTTTTTCACCACATAATTTCAATAGTGAACTAATTTTAAAGAGTGTAGAGTTCTACTCATTAACACTCTTGAAATCTTGCAACCTCAAGTGCATCCAATCATGACGAGCTTTTTGGGAGGATTACAGTTTTCTGGTGCTCATATATCTCCCTTAAATCATTCCACAAAATAAAGGGATATTTCACCTTGAGATACTCAGTTTTTAATTCTTCATGAAGATGGTGTCGAAGGAAAATCATTGCCTTAGCGCGGTCCTGTCGGGACCCTTGATTTCATTCTTTAATTGTATCTCCCAGGTTCATCGCTTGCAGATGGATTTCAGCATCAAGGATCCGAGATAAATAATTTTTTCCAGAAATGTTAAGAGCAACGAATTCCAATTTTGTAAGATTTGACATTTTCTACATATATAAATCAGGAACATAAGTATGTTTATATTGTAAATAAGAAATACATTCACAAAATCATGAGAATAAACATAGATTTTCATCAAATAATAATAAGTAATGTAACATTTCATATTCATTTTGGGAACTACAAATAATATATTAAAAAACTTACTTTAAGTAGAAAACTGCTAGTTTCAAAATCGTCAGAACTTTCGTGCTGATAAGGTGTTATGAAACTAAAAAAGAAATGATATTGCAAGAGAAAGAGTTGTTCTTCAATGCAAAACTTGATGCATATACAAGGGAATAATACCCATATATATAGAAGTACAAAGGGGTAGGTATAGCTTAAGTCTCTATTGATGGCTAAAGATAGATCTTAAATGATGGTTCAATGGTCTTAATTAGTGGTTAAAAATTGGTCTTAATTAATAGTTCAATGGTCTTAATTAGTGGCTATGTATGGTTATACAAATATTTATCACAATACGAGAATTTTTCAAGAGTTTTTATTTTATTTTATTACGTAGATGAGAAATAGTTGCAGTGATATATTCTCGTTCATCAGATTTTAAGGCCGAAAATATGGTACCATCGGAGGGATAATTTGGGGTAGTAATTATATCGCTGACTTCTTCTTCTCTTTATTATTTAAACTACAAGTCAACCGATAATATGTTTCTGTTTATTTTTTTTTAGATAAGATATGTTTGTTGATGAGAAAGTCGTTGAGCAATAAATCTTACATTGCTTGTGGATAAAGTTTTGGACGTATTTATAAATAATGAGCAACTATCTCTTATTAAACCGGTTTTATGAGATGAGTTAGATCCCATGAATTTCTTTATGGCATCAGAACCTACCATAGGACGAACAGGGGCACGCACTACTTATTCCGTGACAAGAACTAAGAAAAATACTAACTTGCACGTGAGGAGAGCGTAGAGAAATAAATTTCACATTATCTATAAACAAAGTCTTGGATATGTTTATAAGTAATGTGCAAACATTTCTTGCAAATCTCTCTTGTTTTACTTACATGTTTCGATCATAGGCCTTTTTTTTTTCTTCTAAGCAAGCATATTTTATTAAATTAAAAGATGATTCAAGTTAGAGATGGTGGGGTTCCCAACAAGTTCCCCAAAGCAACAACCACAACGCAAACGAAGTGGAAAAAAAGAAAAAAAAACGGGTTTTGAGACTAATTTCTTAATCTCTACCCAAACCCTACAAAGAGGGTATCGTCTTAAAAGACGTTTTGAAGGTAAGCCACCGCCGGAGGCAGTGCAAGCGGAAGCACTGTAGTTGAAAGTCTTGAAATATTTGTTGATGAAATAATTAGTCTTTTTCACAAGATTACCAGTTAGGGAAAGCAATATTGCTCCCCCATCCTTACAATTAGTGTATCTTGCCTAATTTCTAAATATTGCTCCCCCATCCTTATAATTAAGTGTTCATCCAAAAATAGACCCCAAAAGTGGATCTTACCAAGCATGGCTATTTTTGCATGAACAGATAATTGTAAGGATGATTAATTGGTTTCAGATGTTATTTGACCCTATAAACATCAACATTGGTGCGTGTTTGGTTGACAAATGTTCCTCTCCATTAACCATACATTTTTTAAACAACGTTGGGTGCTTTCTAGATTATTGAGACTTCAATGTTAAGATATAAAATAAATAATAAAATCTATCTAATTCCATTAGTTTAACCTTTTGGAATAAGTGATGGTTTCATATAGTATCAGAGCAAATGTCCTGAATTCAAACCCTGACTCTACACTATATCCTATTTAATTAAATATTCCACGTGCTGAACTACTAATTGAAGAAGAGTTTGACCCACATGTGAAAGTGAGTGTTAAAATATAAAATAAATAATAAAATCTATCTCTTCCCATCAGTTTAAATTTTTGAAACAAGTGATAATTTCATACAATTGTCCTATTATTGAGTTTGTTTCTCTCTAAAACCCAACTACGAAGTCACGATCCAACAAACTTGATCTTGTGGTACTCAATGAAGTTTCGTCTCTTGCTATCCTCTGGCTGTTAAGAGATGTCAAAACATACAATAAAGGTAGGTTTGGATAGTGAGTTGAGATGAGATTAAAGTTAAAATTTGAATAAAATATTGTTAAAATATTATTTTTTAATATTATTATTATTATTTTAGAATTTGAAAAGATTGAATTGTTTATTATATTTTGTATGAGAATTTGAAAAAGTTGTAATGATTAGATGAGATAAGTTGAGAGTCTCTTTTAATCCAAACTGAGCCAATTCACGTCTAAGGCACGGTTTGGTTAACCAGTTCAGATAAACTCATATCATCTAGAGTTGTACCGTACAAATGTTTTGTCTATCCAAACGGTTTATTTCATCTCTGTGTTTTGAAAACATCCACTTAAATGAACAGTAAATTAACAGTATAAAACAGTGAACAATACATGAACAATATAGAACTGACGTGAATAGTATAAAACAGTAAATGAACAGTACAAAATTGACGTGAACAGTGAAAAATCTCAAGGATTCAGATAGATCAATAAATACCATGTAAGCCACACACTTTTCAAATCTCAAAAAGTAAAAACTATCTCATCTCATCTTGTCTTACTAGCCAAATACACATTTTTTTTACAAACTATTTTATATCATCTTAATTCAAAAATTTTACTACTATTAAAAATATTTAGTCTCATATCGTTTGAACTATGTAACCAAATAAGACCTAAATCTTATACCATTTGTACTGATAAACAAAACCCAATTCCCATCTAAGCTCAAAATTTTTTTTTTAAAAAAGTGAATATGTGTCTTTTGAAATCATAATAAAAAGCAAGAACTTTTCTCTCTTATTCATTTCATTCTCATACTTAATTTGGGATATTATACTCTTAATATCAAATATGGTTTCTTAATATTATAGAGCTTGACATTAAACATTATGGATCTATATAGGAAATTGCTAGCTCTCTTTAGGCCAATAAACAAGTAATCAATCAATCAATTTTTATGGTAATTTTAATTCTTCCAAGTATATATTTTTAATCATCATCCCTTCATTATTCTTAAGTATGGCATAGATGATTGAAAAATTATTTTTTACTTTTATATTAACCATTTGATAGACACCATAAAATAATGAAATTATAATAATTAAAAGGATCATCAATTATCATTTGCGGAAGAGTTCATGGCTCTTGTAGTAGTATAGAATATAGATGCTTCTATCTCGTGATGGTGAATGCATGAGCTTGAAACGCTGGCTAATGTGCTTCTTCTTGCCGCTTTCAGCTGCCTGGCTTTGGGGTGGCTACATTTAAAGGGCTGTGAACTTTCGGGAAGAAACCGCTTGTTCCATCCAACTGTCCCGTGTCAATTCACCCTGTTTGGCATTTGCATTGATAATGCCCGCCACGCTTGACATCATACCCTTGTACGCCACTCTCCTCGACGCCTGCTCCTCCGCCAAAACTCTCCAAAACCTTAAACGCCTTCATTGCCGGACCATTGTACTTGGCATTTCCCACCATGACTTCATACGGACCAAGCTCGTCTCCTCCTATGCCTCTTGTGCCCAACTACACCATGCCAACGTGCTCTTCTCCTTCGCCACTCGCCAGCCCACCTTCCTTTTCAACACCCTTATCAGAGCCCATGCGTCTCTTGGTTTGTTCTCTCATTCCCTATTCATCTTTCACCAAATGCTCAGTGCTGGCAAGTCCATTGACCGCTACACCTTGCCTCCTGTTCTCAAATCTTGTGCTGGATTATCGGCTCTGAGACTTGGCCGCCAGGTCCACGGGATAGTTTTGGTTAATGGATTCGCCTTAGATACGACGAATTCGAATGCATTGATTACCATGTATGCGAAGTGTGGTGATTTGGTCAATGCGCGTAAGGTGTTCGATGAAATGTCGGTAAGGAATGAGATATCTTGGTCCGCAATGATGGCAGGGTATGGAATGAATGGAATGTTTAATGAGGTGTTTGAGTTGTTTGATAGGATGGTAGAGGTAGGAGAGAGGCCAGATGGTGTCACTTTTACAGTGCTCCTGACAGCGTGTAGTCATGGGGGGTTGATAGAAAGGGGGAAGGAGTATTTTGAGATGATAGAAAGGAGGCTAGGAGTGAGACCAGGGCTAGAGCATTATACTTCGATGGTAGATATGCTGGGAAGGGTGGGGCAGGTTGAGGAAGCGGAGAAATTAATTTTAGAAATGGAGGTGGAGCCTGATGAAGCTTTGTGGGGGGCCTTGTTGGGGGCTTGTAGGATTCATGGAAAGGTGGAGGTGGCTGAGAGGGTGGCTGAGAAGATTTACAATAAGAGACATGGTGTTGCATCTATATGAATCATTTAAGTTATTCTTCATCGTGAATTTTGTTATTTTTAATCACAGTAACTTATATGTCAAGTTGTTTTTATATAACTTATAAAATTGGAAAAAACGTGTTCCATCAAATTAATGTTCATAATCTTCTGGGACGTGTTTCTATCTCTATTTTCTTTTTCTCCAAGTTTTCCAATGTGTATGTATCAACCAGTTCAAAACGGAGGTCTCATATTTGAATTTGCTTCATAACGACAACCAGAAAATCTGAACTAGCATTCTGGATCCGCAGTGTCGTCTCCTGCCGAGTAATACTCTCTTGACTTTCTCTTTCCCTTTCCAAATTCTTCTATTTATTATTTATTTATTTATTGTTTTATGTTCTTTATGCTGAATTTTATCGGTTCCCAAATCAGGCCTTTGATTATAAGTCTTTTCAGTGATTTTGATATTACAAGTCTTGTATTATTTTTGTCGGAAATTGCAGCCGTCTTTCATTGTAATGTACTTTGTTTCAAGTTGTGTTCCACTTTGTTTAGTTCTATGCCATATTTGCTCTTTTGTTCATTTTTGCTTCTTTGGGTGTTGTGCAACCTGGTTGGGTCTAAACAATGAATGCTATATTCGACCTTTTGGATATAGGTTAATGGTCTGGTTGTTTTGCTAGTACTGCAAAAGTGCCATGGGACGCTTTGTATAACATGTTATCACTCAAACATTTCTTTTTGATCGGTAATCGCTTCAGCATTTTTTTATATAGGCTGTAAGTCCTCCCTATATTAACTTGATGCTAGTGAAACCAATATTGCATATGGTTAACATTTGCACCCGTTCAAGTATACAAATTGTGAGGGGATACACATTGATGTTGCACAATCTGAATATGCATGTAGTTTGATAATCTTTAAAAGCCAAGTTATTTGCATTTGCTTTGTAATCTTCCAACTCATGCATTGCAATTGGAAGAGACTGCTTCTTCTGAAGGAGGGATGGTAACTGAGGTAAATGTGTCGAGAGGTTATTTACAAATCCACTTGCTCGATATTGACAAGCAAGTAACCGGGAAAAGTAAAATGAGGGGGGATTAGCGGAACTTTCCCCTTCAATCAAAAAATCACATCCTCTTGATTTGGGGAAAAAAAGTAGGATGATGCAAATTAGTGGAAAGCCCCAAATAATTTGCATTTATTGATTAAATGCACTTCACAATATCTCAGGTTTATTTGTTGTTTGCAAAAGTATTGTGCTTGGTTAGGCTGAGCGCAATTTATTTCACAAACCTTTTGCCTTTAAGTTTGTCTTTGCATAGCATACATGTTCTCAACATGTAGGCAATAAATAGCTTCAAGTGGCTGTATACCTTGAAGACTGGACCACAGCATTGCCTATTATGCCATTATTCTTTTCTTTCATTCAGCACCGGTCCTATTACAAAACGAAGGTTACATTTATTTGTCAAGTTCTTATTTGTTTCCATGGGCACTTATAATACAGAAATGTCATGATTAAGTAACCAATGCATGTAGTAACGAGGCTTCAATTTGGGGAACAAATTAACATGGTGTTGTATACAATTATGACAGAGGGTCATCATCGGTGGTAAAATAATGCTCTCTCTTTTCTGGCCTCATGCTTAAGCTCAAAGGTTGATAGTAGCGAAAATACTTGTAGTACTAATCATAGCAGTGTGAGTATTAGTATTAGT
>QGSO01000396.1:57716-297716 GCA_011037825.1 Carya cathayensis | reverse complement strand
CAACTAGCCATGGACAGCCTGAAAGAACAACTGGTGTGTCTTTCAGAGGGAGGGCGTACTGACCTGGTGATTTATTCTGCTCTTTTATCAAGGGACCAGATTATCTCCCTTTGTTTCAAATTCTTTATCTTTCCCTTTTTGGATGACACGCTAAAAACGGTGCTTGGGAATTAAGGGTTTCAGCTAAAGGGGTCCTGACAGTTGCATTTCAAGCAAATTTTCTCCTTCAGCATTTCACCATATTCATTGCTGAAATGTCTTCTTCAGAAAGATCTGTACTTTTTTTTTTCTTCAGCTGAAATTCTAAAGGTGAATTATTATATTGTGGAACAGAAAGGAAATATATGGAAGTAGTAGTTGTTGGGAAAGGCTCGAATCCATGCAAAAATTTATAATTTCCATTTCCTTTACTATGTAATGTATTATAGCAAGGGTTTAGTATGACAGACTCGCTCAAAATCAGTGATTTCCGAATAATGTATCTCCTAAAAGCTCAGCTTTTTTGGAGGTGCAGTAACTTCATTTAGACCCACTAACTTTGCACATCATATCATCTAATCATTATAATTCTTCTAAGCTCTTAAATGAAATATAAAAAATAATTAAACTATTTTAAATTTTAAAACAAAATTCATATTAAAAAAATTATATTTTTATAATATTTTATTTAATTTTTATTTCATCTGTGTAACCAAACGATACCCAAGTGAAATTGTTTTCTGAATTGAAACTTCTCATATTTTCAAGGAAATTTGTAGCGAAGAACTAACGAAGGTGTTCTCTTTTTTAAATTTTTTGAGATTGAATAAGGCTGGTTTGGTTATACAACTATCTCATTGTATATAATTATTATAAATGTTGCCCAGATGATTAACACAAGAGGGGGTAAATTGGGTTATATTTAAAAAATTAACAATTATAAATTAAATACATAATATAAAATATAAATAAAATATAAAGTAGTAGTAAATATAAAGAGTAAGGGTAAGAGAGAAGCAAACTCAGTATGTTAATGAGGTTCGGCCCCACTGCCTACGTCCTCGCCTCAAGCTATCCCTTGAAGATCCTCAAATTCACTATTCAACCTCATCCAAGTGGAGATAAAAACCTATTACACCTTTGAACAACACCGCTACAAAGGATCCGTGTAGAACACCATTTACACTTGCAATCACCTTACACGTGGTGATTCAACTATTCCCCGTGTAGAACACTTTCTACACGCACAAGGGTTATACACACCCTTTTACTGATACAAGAGTTAATAGTAAGTAGATTATCGGAAAACACTCCTCAATTAGTGAAATAAAAACAATACAGCGCAAACTATATCTATCAAAATGAATAAGGGTTCAGGCTCAATGCTTAGAAAAGAGAGAATGAAAGTTTTGAATGAATATTGTATGTTCTTTGGTGTTGTGAATGTGAAACTCTTAAATGATCTATTTATAGGCATATGAGACTTCACATTCAAATTTAAAAAGATTCACATGTCAAAGACAACATCATTCACTTTTCAAAAATTTCAAAACCTAATATTTTTACTTTTTGCATATGACAAAAGGAGCACACTTTACTTTTCAAATTTTTCAAACAAAATCATATACCTTTTACATAAGTAAAAACGAATATCAATCACTTTTGAAAATATTCAAATAAAACATGCACATAGGAAAGATGACAATCAATCATCTTTAATATTTTCAAAATTTTCAAACAAAATCATCTACTTTTTACATAAGTCAAAAAGAACATCAATCACTTTTGAAAATATTCAAATAAAGCATGCACATGTGAAATATGACAATCAATCATTTTTAATATTTTTAAAGTTCAAACATTTAATCATATCATGCACATGTAAAAGATTACAATCAATTATCTTTCAAAATTTTCAAATTTAATTTTCAAAATATTTATGCACATGTGGAAAATGTATTTTAATGCTTTATGATAAAATATTAATTTTGAGCGTTAATCCTAATTTCAAATTTTTAAGATATTTACAACATTATTCTATAACTTTAATGTGAACTTGTTCCCTTCTTACTCATGCTTGGTTCCTTGATGTGCTTAACTCCATTGTGTAGACAACTTGATCTTGAGACTCTTTTATTCTTTGAATTCATTTGTTATCATCAAAATCTATGTGTAGATATATAATTACACGAAAGTTGAAACCTTGAGTTCAACAATCTCCCACTTTTTGATGATGACAAATACTTGATAGAACCTAAAACCTGTATTAATACTTAAACTCCCCCTAAGAATGTGCGTTAATTTTTCAAGTCAAAGTATAAATATATTTCCAAGCATATATAACAAATTTAGCAATTTAAAAAATGTTAATATTCTAATCTAAAACTTCTCTCCCTTTTGTCATCATTAAAAAGGATTCGCAGCAAGTAAATAGACTGAAGAAAACGATGTATTAGTAGATACTGTAGATAGTTGAAAAAATGGAGCGGCCCGTGACCCGACAAGTGTGGTTGGAGATTTGAACAATCGCCTAATATTGTTGACAAACAAGATTGAGGGTTCTGAGTTTCTATATTAAAAAATGATCAATTTCACCCATCTGATACCCCATAAAATCAGTCTTAAAGTTCATCCAATTCGCATCAAATATTATTCTCATCTCTATAACTCATCTGCATTCTTTCAACATTCTCGCTTTAAGCTTTCAATTCTTTTCCCAATGGCTTATTCTTCTAACATTTCTCTAAATCCATCCATAAGGTATTCTACACATCAACCTCATGTCCTTTCTGCAGCTGCCATTAGTGTCATGTTGCAGCAAGAAAATAATTATTTGGCTAATAAGTTAGACTCTGATGCTATCTACGACTTGGTGAGTCTTGAGACTTGCTACTCATCCTCTATTGTTGTTTTTTCCCAGCGGCTACAAGCCAGAAACCATGAAATTGAAAAGCTTAAAGAATAAATTGTTGTACTTCAGCGAATTGTTTAAGAGTCTCACACAAGGGAAAGAATCTTTCAGCAGAAGAATAAACAATTGAAATCTCTATTGGATTCTTCATTCTGCTTGCCAATTCCCATGGATAGAGATGACATGATATTATATGAAGAGAATGAGCGTATCAAACATAAGGCTAAGAACCTCAAGTTTATGTAAAAGTATTTAAAAAATCTATTTATATTTTTATTGACTTTAGTCTATCTTTTAAGAAATATTCATAACATGCATCATACCTATTTCTCTTTTAATCATACATAATTTATCTTCTGATAAAGGTTTTGTGAAAATATATGCTAATTGATCGTGTGTATTTGTAAACTCTAGTACTATATTGCCTTTCTGCACATGATCTTGAAGAAAATGATATCTTATTTTAATATGCTTAGTTTAAGAATGTTGTATTGGGTTCTTTGAAAGATTTATAACATTTGTATTATCACATTTGATTAGAATGTGATTATACATGAGTTTAAAATCTTCAAGTTGTTGATTCAGGTAAGGAACTTGAGCACAACAACTACCCGTAGCAACATATTCTGCCTTAGCAATAGATAGTACAACAGAATTTTATTTTTTACTAAATCAGGAAACTAGTGTATGACCTAAGAAATGACATGCTCCACTAGTGCTTTTTCGATCTATTTTACAACTAGCATAATCTGCATCTGTGTAGCTGATTAGATCGAAAGATGTGTGCTTAGGGTACCATAATCCTAGGTCAATTGTACCACTAAAATATCTAAGAATGCGTTTAACTGCAATTAAATGAGATTCTTTTGGAGATGATTGAAAGCGTGCACATAAGCACACACTAAACATAATATCTAGTATACTGACTGTCAAATATAATAAGTTATTTCAATCATACCTCGATATACTGTCGAGTCAACTGGCTTACCAGTTTCATCTTTATCAAGTTTGGTGGATGGGCTTATTGGTGTTCCAATTTCCTTAGCACATTTCATCCCAAACTTCTTCAGTAATTCCTTAATCTATTTTGATTGATTGATGAATGTCCAACTTTTTACTTGCTTAATTTGCAATCCGAGAAAATATGTAAGTTCTCTCATCATGCTCATTTCAAATTCTTCCTGCATAGTCTTAGCAAAAATTTGACACATATTTTCATTAGTAGCACTGAATATTATATCATCAACATAAATCTAAATTAAAAGAATATCATATTTTCGTGTTTAATGAAAATAGTTGTGTCGATTTTTCCTATTAAAAAATCTTTTTCAATAAAAAAATCACTGAATCTCTCGTACCAAGCTCTAGGAGCTTGTTTAAGTCCAAATAGTGCTTTTGCGAGTTTGAAAACATATTGATTGAAACCTTGGGTTACAAGTTGAGCCTTATTTCTAGTAATGACTCTAGACTCATCTTTCTTGTTTCTAAAAACCCATTTTGTTCTAATAATAGTATGATTTTTGGGTCTAGGAATAAGTGTCTAAATATCATTTCTTTCAAATTGATTCAACTCTTCTTGCATAGCTAGAATCCAAGATTTATCAATAAGTGTTTCATCAATATTTTTAGGTTCAATCTGAGATAGAAAAGCAGTATGATTGCAAATATTTTTAAGAGATAATCGAGTGTTTACATCTCGTGAAGGTTCTCCCAGAATTTGTTTTACTGGATGATCTTTCACAAATTTTCACTATTTGGTTGCATCTTGTATTAAATTTTGATGATCTTTCATGATGTTTCTATGTTGGACTTCCTCTATTGTATTCTCTTTGTTGAGATTAAGAATTTTCTTGTTATTTATACCTCATGTTTCTTCATCAATGGATTTCTTGGAGAGTAAAGAATTAGATTCATCAAATACTACTACATGCATAAATTCTTGTACAGTCAAAGTCTTTTTATCGAATACTCTATAAGCTTTACTATTAGTAGAATACCCAAAAAAGATACATTCATCAGATTTTGCATCAAACTTACCTAAATTATCTCTGTCATTCAAAATAAAATATTTACATCCAAATATATGAAAGTAACCAATGTTAGGTTTTTTCTCATTCCAAAGCTCATACGAGTTTTATCTAATTTAGACCTTAACATAACTATATTTATAACATAACATGCAATACTAACCGCTTCCGCCAAAAAATAATTAGGCAAGTTGCTCTCATTGAGTATTGTTCTTGGCATCTCTTGAAGAGATCTATTTTTCCTCTCTACTACCTCATTTTGTTGAGGAGTTCGAGGAGCAGAAAAATTATGCACAAAACTATTTTCATCACAAAATATTTTAATATTTTTATTAATAAATTCTTTTCCCCTATCATTTCGGATACTTGAAATAGTATAGCCATTTTCATTTTGAATTCTCTTGTATAACTTGGTAAAGACATTATGTGTCTCATCTTTATGAGAAAGAAAGATGACTCAAGTATATCTAGAGAAATCATCAACAATAACAAATGCATAATATTTTCCTCCTAAACTTGCAACTCTATTTGGTCCAAAAAGATCCATGTGTATCAGTTGCAGTGGTTTAATAGTGAAAATATGTTTCTTGGTTTTAAAAGAAGTTTTTGTTTGTTTACCAAATTGGCATGCATCACAAATTTTGTCTTTAAGAAAATTTGTTTTTGGTAAACCTCTCACAAGATCATTTTTTGAAAATTTGGAAATAAGTTCCATGTTGGCATGACCTAGTCTTCTATGCCATAGCTAACTAATTTCATTTTGAACTGAAAAAAAAAACATCTTGTGAGGTAATCTCTTTAAAATCAATTGTATAAATATTGTTGCTTCTAAAAGCAATGAAACAAACATTGCAATCATGATCATTTAAAATAATGCACTTATCCATTTTGAAAGTAACTGTAACTCCTTTATCACATATTGACTTATGCTCAAAAGATTATGCTTTAGACTTTCAACAAGTAGAACATTTTCAATTATGAGAGAAAATTCATTACCAATTTTACCTATTCCCACGATCTTCCATTTTAAGTTGTCTTCAAATGTCACGTATCCTTCTTCTTTAGATCTAAAATAAAAAAACTTAGTCTTGTCTCCCGTTATGTGTCTTGAATATCCACTATCTAAAAACTATTTGTTTTTGCTTGTGGATGACTTCATGCATACCTATCAAAACAATTAAAATGATTTTTCTTAGTACCCAAGTTCTTTAGGTCATTCATTTACTAGTATTAGAAGAAATAAGATTTTTAGGTACCTATATGGCCTTAATAGTCATTGTATACTTTCTTCTAATAGGACAAGTATGATAATTATGACCATCTCTATTACAAAAATTGCAAATAGTATGTGGCATATATGAAGAACTTAAGTGATTATAATAGTATCTTTTTTTGACAAAATTATTTTTATAAAAAGAATTTTGAAGACTTTGATGTAGAAAGATTATTAAAGAAGTTTTTATAAGGTTTATATTTTTGTTTTGACATATATCCCAAGCCTGCCTTATCAAAAACACATATTTGATTACCAATAAGTTTTCAAAATTTCTTTTTTCCATTCGTAAAGTTTTCAACAATATTTTCTAAATCAGTTTTCTTATTCTTCAATTTAAAATTTTAATATTTCAAAACGATATTTTCTTTTCTTAAAACATCAATTTCGTTTGTTAAAGAAGAATTTTTCTTTTCAAAGCAGTATATTTGATACCCAATTTTTCAAGTTCCTTATATACCTCTTCTAAAATATTTTACAATTTTTCATATGAACGATCTTCAATATTATTAAGATTTGTTACCTCAATATCATCTTTAACCATAAGACAAAGATTTGCTGATTCTTCATTGCTTGCTTCACTATCCGATCTACTTAAATTAGCATCTCATGTAACTTTTATTACTTTCTTGTCCTTGTTTCAATCTTTCTTTAGCAGAGGACAATCTAGCTTGATATGACCAGACTTATTGCATTTATAACAAATTAAAGTATCATTTTTATCTGAATTTTTATTGGAAAACTTTTTGAATGATTTCCTCGAATGAGCTTTATTTTTCTTTAAGAATTTCTTAATTCTTCTTGTTATTATCGTAACTTCTTCATCTTTGTCGTCATTTTCCTCATCTTTATCACTTTAACTTTCATGAGGAACAGCTTTAAGTGACAAGCTCTTCTTTGGCTTTCCTTCTTCTTCTCCTCTTTTCAATGTGTACTCATGGGTAATAAGTGACCCGATGAGTTCATTCACTTCGAGCTTCTTGAGGTATCTAGCTTCAAGAATCACTGTTACTTTTGATTCCCAACGTTTTGGTAGAGAGTTGAGAATTTTTCTTACTATCTCCACCTTGGAATAAACTTTGCCAAGAGTTGTCAAACTGTTTATGATGTTAGTAAAACGAGTGTGCATACTAAAAATAGATTCAACATCATTCATTTTAAACATTTCATATTCATGAGTAAGAATATAAATTTTTGATTCATTGACTTGCGAAATTCCTTCATAAGTAACTTCCAAATTATCCCAAACTTCTTTTGCCGTAGCGCAAGTCCTTATTATATTAAACTCATTTCCATTGAGAGTATTATATAATAAATTCACAGCAGTTAAATTTAAAGGATAAACTCTATCGTCTTCACAATCAAACTTTTCTTCTACTTTTTTTACCTTTACTCGATCAACCACTTTTGTTGGAATATAAGGTCAATTTACAATGCATTTTTAGATTTCTCGACCTTGAGCATGAAGGAATATTCTCATTCTAACTTTCCAAAATAAGTAATTGTCTCCACAAAAGAGTGGAGGCCGATTGTTGGATTGACCTCAACCAAATGAAGTTGTAATGTTAGTCATAAGATTTTAACTCAAAAGATAGTTAATCTTATAACAGATCCCTTACTCTAATACCAATTGTTGCCTAGATGACTAACACAAAAGGGGGGTAAATTGGATTGTATTTAAAAAATTAACAACTAAAAATTAAATACACAATATAAAATATAAAGTAGCAGTAAATATAAATAGTAAAGGTAAGAGAGAAGCAAACTCAGTATGTTAACGAGGTTCGGCTCCACTGCTTACATCCTCGCCTCAAGCTACCCCTTGAAGATTTCCAAATTCATTATTCAACCTCCTTTAGGTGGTGATAAAAACCAATATACCTTTGAACAACACCGCTACAAAGGATCCGTGTAGAACACACTTTACACTTGCAACTACCTTACACGAGATGATTTAACTATTCCCTGTGTAGAACACTTCTTACACACACAAGGGTTATACACACCCTTTTACTGATATAAGAGTTGATAGTTGGTAGTTTATCAGAAAAAGCTTCTCAATGAGTGAAATAAGAACAATATAGCGCAAACTATATCTCTCAAAATGAACAAGGGTTAACGTTCAATGCTTAGAGAAGAGAGAATGAAAGTTTTGAATGAATATTGTATACTCTTGGTGTTGTGAATGTGAAACTCTCAAATGATCTATTTATAGGCATATGAGACTTCATATTCAAATTTAAAAAGATTTACATGTCAAAAATAACATTATTTACTTTTCAAAAATTTCAAACCTAATCTTTTTACTTTTTACATATGACAAAAGGAGCACATTTTACTTTTCAAAAATTTCAAACCTAATATTTTTACTTTTTGCATATGACAAAATGAACACATTTTACTTTTCAAAATTTTCAAACAAAATCATCTACCTTTTACATAAGTAAAAAAGAACATCAATCAGTTTTGAAAATATTCAAATAAAACTTGCACATGTGAAAGATGACAATCAATCATCTTTAATATTTTCAAAATTTTCAAACAAAATCATCTACTTTTTGCATAATTCAAAAAGAGTATGAATCACTTTTGAAAATATTCAAATAAAGCATGCATATGTGAAAGATGACAATCAATTATTTTTAATATTTTCAAAATTCAAACATTTAATCATGCCATGCACATGTGAAAGATGACAATCAATCATCTTTCAAAATTTTCAAATTTAATTTTCAAAATATTCATGCACATGTGGAAAATGTATTTTAATACTTTATGATAAAATATTAATTTTGAGCCTTAATCCTAATTTCGAATTTTTAAGAGNTTAGCAATACTATGCACCAAACTAAAAATATCCCAAATACTTGAAATATAATTCATACATAAAGGCATACTAAAAAGCCGTGATCATCACACTAGTCCAAAATGGTTGTGATCAAAAGAATACTTGAGATACAACTCCAAAAGTACAAGTATTAACCTAAGTTAAATACTATACCATCATCAACATCGCACCGTGGCCTAGTCGACCGTATTCAGTTGGTCAGATTCTCAATTCTCCTTTGGGTCCTGTAACAAGATCTACCATTCGGGGAATGGTAGTTGGGACTACCACAGTGAGATTTGATTACAAATCTCAGTAAGTTAACATAAAACTCACACACAGGTTAAAAATGCATGCATGGCAGTAAAAGATAAATGCATAATTATAGTCATACATAAACATAGTATAACTTGACATATAGCATGACTTAACCAGAACTTAAGCGTGAACTGAACTTGACTTAACATGGCATGAACTTAAGCTTAAAACATAACATGAACAAACAACATAACATGAACGTGAAACATAACATGGACTTGAAATATAGCATGAACGTAAACCTGCATAACATAAATAAGAACTTGAAAATAACATAAACTTGAACATAATATGTACGTGAGTATAACATAACATGGACTTGATCTAAAACTTGACTTATCATGTATTTGATCTGAAACTGGACTTAACATAGACTTGGAATCTTATTCAATTGTCTTGATTAATAACGTGCGTTAATACGTACTCCACAATTGTTGTGGTCCCACGTATTCAAGTAACATAAAACATAATACGTACTCCACAGTTGTTGTGGCCCCACGTATTCTACATGTCACAATTGCTGTGTCTCATGTAGTGTATGCTCCACAGTTGTTGTGGCCCCATACTTCATGCTCCACAGTTGTTGTGGCCCCATGAATACACATAACATAAAATATAATACGTACTCCACAGTTGTTGTGGCCCCACGTATTCTACATGTCACAATTGCTGTGTCTCATGTAGTGTATGCTCCACAGTTGTTGTGGCCCCATACTTTATGTAACATAAAATATAATACGTACTCCACAGTTGTTGTGGCCCCACGCATTATAAGTAACATAAATATAATACGTACTCCACAGTTGTTGTGGCCCCACGCATTATAAGTAACATAAATATAATACGTACTCCACAGTTGTTGTGGCCCCACGCATTATAAGTAACATAAAATATAATACGTACTCCACAGTTGTTGTGGCCCCACGCATTATAAGTAACATAAAATATAATACGTACTCCACAGTTGTTGTGGCCCCACGCGATATATTTAGTTTGGTGCATAGTATTGCTAAAGAAAAAGATTATCCGCTGCGAATATTGCATAATGCTAGATGTATGTTAGGAACATTGCATCTTATATGTCATGAACGGGGGCAGGTAACCTTGTGTTGCATGTCTCGACGCTTCAAATGTCCGTTCAATCCCAAGCGGAATTTGGGGGCGTCACATCTGCATTCCTTCAACATTCTCGCTTTAAGCTTTCAATTCTTTTCTCAATGGCTTATTCTTCTAACATTTCTCTAAATCCATCCATGAGGTATTCTACAGCTCAACCTCATGTCCTTTCTGCAGCTGCCATTAGTGTCATGTTGCAGCAAGAAAACAATAATTTGACTAATAAGTTAGACTTTGATGCTATTTACGACTTGGTGAGTCTTGGGACTCGCTACTCATCCTCTATTGTTACTTTTTCCCAGCGGCTACAAGCCAGAAACCATGAAGTTGAAAAGCTTAAAGAACAAATTGTTGTACTTCAGTGAATTATTCAAGAGTCTCACACAAGGGAATGAATTATTCAGCAGAAGAATAAACAGTTGAAATCTCTATTGGATTCTTCATTCCGCTTACCAATTCTCATGGATAGGGATGACATGATATTATATGAAGAGAATGAGCGTCTCAAACATGAGGCTAAGAACCTCAAGTTTATGTAAAAGTATTTAAAAAATATTTCTATTTTTATTGACTTTGGTCTATCTTTTAAGAAATATTCATAACATGCATCATACATATTTCTCTTTTAATCATACATAATCTATCTTCTGATAAAGGTTTTGTGAAAATATCTGCTAATTGATCATGTGTATTTGTAAACTCTAATACTATATCGCCTTTCTACACATGATCTTGAAGAAAATGATATCTTATTTTAATATGCTTAGTTTTAGAATGTTGTATTAGGTTCTTTGAAAGATTTATAGCACTTCTATTATCACATTTGATTAGAATGTGATTATACATGAGTTTAAAATTTTCAAGTTGTTGATTCAGGTAAGGAACTTGAGCACAACAACTACCTGCAACAACGTATTCTACCTCAGCAGTAGATAGTACAACAAAATTTTGTTTTTTACTAAATCAGGAAATTAGTGCATGACCTAAGAAATGACATGCTCCACTAGTGCTTTTTTGATCTATTTTACAACTAGCATAATCTGCATCTGTGTAGCTGATTAGATCGAAAGATGTGTACTTAGGGTACCATAACCCTAGGTCAATTGTACCACTAAAATATCTAAGAATGCGTTTAACTGCAATTAAATGGGATTCTTTTAGAGATGATTGAAAGCGTGCACATAAGCAGACACTAAACATAATATCTAGTTTACTGACTGTCAAATATAATGAGCTATACCAATTATACCTCGATATACCTTCGAGTCAACTGACTTACCAGTTTCATCTTTATCAAATTTGGTGGATGGGCTCATTGGTGTTTTAATTTCCTTAGCACCTTCCATCCTAAACTTTTTCAGTAATTCCTTAATATATTTTGATTGATTGATGAATGTCCAACTTTTTACTTGCTTAATTTGCGATCCGAGAAAAAATGTAAGTTCTCTCATTATACTCATTTCAAATTTTTCCTGCATAGTCTTAGCAAAAATTTGACACATATTTTCATTAATAGCACCGAATATTATATCATCAACATAAATCTGAATTAAAAGAATATCACATTTTCGTGTTTAATGAAAATAGTTGTGTCAATTTTTCTTATTAAAAAATCTTTTTCAATTAAGAAACCACTGAGTCTCTCGTACTAAGTTTTAGGAGCTTGTTTAAGTCCAAATAGTGTTTTTGTGAGTTTGAAAACATGTTGATTGAAACCTTGGACTACAAGTTGAGCCTTATTTCTAGTAATGATTCCGAACTCATCTTTCTTGTTTCTAAAAATCCATTTTGTTCTAATAATAGTATGATTTTTGGGTCTAGGAATAAGTGTCCAAATATCATTTCTTTCAAATTGATTCAACTCTTATTGCATAGCTAGAATCCAAGATTCATCAAGAAGTGTTTCATCAATAATTTTGGGTTCAATCTGAGATAGAAAAGCAGTATGATTGCAAATATTTTTAAGAGATGATAGAGTGTTTACACCTCGTGAAGGTTCTCCCAGAATTTGTTCTACTGGATGATCTTTCACAAATTTTCACTGTTTAGTTGCATCTTGTATTAAATTTTGATGATCTTTCATGATGTTTCCATGTTGAACTTTCTCTATTGTGTTCTCTTTGTTGAGATTGAGACTTTTCTTGTTATTTATACCTCCTGTTTCTTCATCAATAGATTTCTTGAATAGTAAAGAATTAGATTCATCAAATAGTACTACATGCATAAATTCTTGTACAGTCAAAGTCTTTTTATTAAATACCCTATAAGCGTTACTATTAGTAAAATACCCGAGAAAGATACCTTCATCAGATTTTGCATCAAACTTGCCTAAATTATCTCTGTCATTCAAAATAAAATATTTGCATCCAAATACATGAAAGTAACCAATGTTGAGTTTTTTCTCATTCCAAAGCTTATAGGGGTTTTATCTAACTTAGACCTTAGCATAACTATATTTATAACATAACATGCAATACTTACCGCTTCCGCCAAAAAATAATTAGGCAAGTTGCTCTCATTGAGTATTGTTCTTGCCATCTCTTGAAGAGATCTATTTTTCCTCTCTACTACCTCATTTTGTTGAGGAGTTCGAGGAGCAAAAAAATTATGCACAAAACTATTTTCATCACAAAATATTTTAATATTTTTATTAATAAATTCTTTTCCCCTATCATTTCGGATACTTGAAATAGTATAACCCTTTTCATTTTAAATTCTCTTGTATAACTTGGTAAAGAAATTATGTGCCTCATCTTTATAAGCAAGAAAGATGACCCAAGTATATCTAGAGAAATCATCAACAATAACAAATGCATAATATTTTCCTCCTAAACTTACAACTCTATTTGGTTCAAAAAGATTCATGTGTATCAGTTGCAGTGGTCTAGTAGTGAAAATATGTTTCTTGATTTTAAAAGAAGTTTTTGTTTGTTTACCAAATTGGCATGCATCACAAATTTTGTCTTTAAGAAAATTTGTTTTTGGTAAACCTCTCACAAGATCATTTTTTGAAAGTTTGGAAATAATTTTCATGTTGGCATGACCTAGTCTTCTATGCAATAGCTAACTAATTTCATTTTGAATTGAAAAACAAATAGCATCTTGTGAGGCAATTTCTTTAAAATCAATTGTATAAATATAGTTGCTTCTAAAAGCAATAAAACAAACATTGCAATCATGATCATTTAAAATAATGCACTTATCCATTTTGAAAGTAACTGTAACTCCTTTATCACATATTGACTTATGCTCAAAAGATTATGCTTTAGACTTTCAACAAGTAGAACATTTTCAATTATGAGAGAAGATTCATTACCAATTTTATCTATTCCCACAATCTTCCCTTTCGAGTTGTCTTCAAATGTCACGTATCATTTTTCTTTAGATCTAAGATAAAAAAAAACTTAGTCTTGTCTCCCGTTATGTGTCTTGAATATCCACTATCTAAAAACTATTTGTTTTTGCTTGTGGATGACTTCATGCATACTTATAAAAACAATTAAAATGATTTTTCTTAGTACCCAAGTTCTTTGGGTCTTTCATTTATTAGTGTTAAAAGAAATAAGATTTTTAGGTACCTATATGACCTTAATATTCATTGTATGCTTTCTTCTAATATGACAAGTATGATAATTGTGACCATTTCTATTACAAAAATTGCAAATAGTATGTGGCATATATGAAGAACTTGAGTGATTATAATAGTATCTTTTTTTGACAAAATTATTTTTATGAAAAGAATTTTGAATACTGGACTTTGATATAGAAGGATTATTAAAGAAGTTTTTATAATGTTTATATTTTTGTTTTGATATATATCCCAAGTCTGCCTTGTCAAAAACACATATTTGATTATCAATAAGTTTTTCAAAATTTCTTTTTTCCATTCGTAAAGTTTTCAACAATATTTTCTAAATCAGTTTTCTTATTCTTCAATTTAAAATTTTCATATTTCAAAACGATATTTTCTTTTCTTAAAACATCAATTTCGTTTGTTAAAGAAGAATTTTTCTTTTCAAAGCAGTATATTTGATACCCAATTTTTCAAGTTCCTTATATACCTCTTCTAAAATATTTTACAATTCTTCATATAAAGGATCTTCAATATTATTAAGATTTGTTACCTCAATGCCATCTTTAGCCATAAGACAAAGATTTGCTGATTGTTCATTGCTTGTTTCACTATCCGATCTACTTGAATCATCATCTCATGTAGCTTTCATTGCTTTCTTGCCCTTGTTTCAATCTTTATTTAGAAGAAGACAATCTGACTTGATATGACTAGGCTTATTGCATTTATAACAAATTGAAGTATCATTTTTACCTGAATCTTTCTTGGAAAACTTTTTGAATGATTTTCTCGGAGGAGCTTTATTTTTCTTTAAGAATCTCTTAATTCTTCTTGTTATCATCGTAACTTCTTCATCTTTGTCGTCATTTTTCTCATCTTCATCACTTTCACTTTCATGAGGAACAGCTTTAAGTGACAAGCTCTTCTTTGGCTTTCCTTCTTCTTCTCCTCTTTTTAATGTGTACTCATGGATGATAAGTAACCTGATGAGTTCATTCATTTCGAGTTTCTTGAGGTCCCTAGCTTCAAGAATCGTTGTCACTTTTGATTCCCAATATTTTGGTAGAGAGTTGAGAATTTTTCTTACTATCTCCACTTTGGAATAAACTTTGCCAAGAGCTGTCAAACTGTTTATGATGTTAGTAAAACGAGTGTGCATACTAGAAATAGATTCAGTATCATTCATCTTAAACATTTCATATTCATGAGTAAAAATATAAATTTTTGATTCATTGACTTGCGAAGTTCATTCATAAATAACTTTCAAGTTATCCCAAACTTCCTTTGCCGTAGTGCAAGTCATTATTATATTAAACTCATTTCCATTGAGAGTATTATATAATAAATTCACAGCTAATAAATTTAAAGGATAAAGTCTATCGTCTTCACGATCAAACTTTTTTTCTTCTTTTTTAACCTTTACTCCATCAACCACTTTTGTTGGAATATAAGGTCCATTTACAATGCATTTCCAGATTTTTCGACTTTGAGCATGAAAGAATATTCTCATTTTAACTTTTCAAAATAAGTAATTGTCTCCACAAAAGAGTGGAGGCCGACTGTTAGATTGGCGTTAACCAAATGAAATTGCAATGTTAGTCATAAGATCTTAACTCAAAAGATAGTTAATCTTATAACATAGTCCTTACTCTAATACTAATTGTTACCCAGATGACTAACACAAGATGGGGGTGAATTGGATTGTATTTAAAAAATTAACAATTATAAATTAAATACACAATATAAAATATAAATAAAATATAAAGTAGCAGTAAATATAAAGAGTAAGGGTAAGAGAGAAGCAAATTCAGTATGTTAACGAGATTCGGCCCCACTGCCTACATCCTCGACTCAAGCTACCCCTTGAGGATCTCCAAATTCACTATTCAACCTCCTTTAGGTGGTGATAAAACCTATATACCTTTGAACAACACCGCTACAAAGAATCCGTTTAGAACACACTTTACACTTGCAGCCACCTTACACGTGATGATTCAACTATTCCATGTGTAGAACACTTTGTACACGCACAAGGGTTATACACACCCTTTTACTGATATAAGAGTTGATAGTTGGTAGTTTATCAGAAAACACTCTTCAATGAGTGAAATAAGAACAATACAGCGTAAACTATATCTCTCAAAATGAACAAGGGTTAAGGCTCAATGCTTAGAGAAAAGAGAATGAAAGTTTTGAATGAATATTGTATGCTCTTGGTGTTGTGAATGTGAAGCTCTCAAATGATCTATTTATAAGCATATGAGACTTCATATTCAAATTTAAAAAGATTTACATATCAAAAACAACATTATTCACTTTTTAAAATTTTCAAACCTAAGCTTTTTACTTCTTGCATATGACAAAAGGAGCACACTTTACTTTTCAAAAATTTCAAATCTAATATTTTTACTTTTTGCATATGAAAAAATGAACACATTTTACTTTTCAAAATTTTCAAACAAAATCATCTACCTTTTGCATAAGTAAAAAAGAACATCAATCAGTTTTGAAAATATTTAAATAAAACATGCACATGCGAAAGATGACAATCAATCATCTTTAATATTTTCAAAATTTTCAAACAAAATCATCTACTTTTTACATAATTCAAAAAGAGTATCAATAACTTTTGAAAATATTCAAATAAAGCATGTATATGTGAAAGATGACAATCAATCATTTTTAATATTTTCAACATTCAAATATTTAATCATGCCATGCACATGTGAAAGATGACAATCATTTTTTAAAAATTTCAAATTTAATTTTCAAAATATTCATACATATGTGGAAAATGTATTTTAATACTGTATAATAAAATATTAATTTTGAACCTCAATCCTAATTCTGAATTTTTAAGAGATTTAGAACATTACTATGACTTTAATGTGAATTTGTTCCCTTTTTGCTCATGCTTGGTTTCTTGATATGTTTGACTCTATTGTATAGACAACTTGATCTAGAGACTCATTTATTCTTTTAATTCATTTGTTATTATTAAAATCCATGTGTAGATATATAATTATACGAAGGTTAAAACTTTGGGTTCAACAATAACTTTATTAAATTTTCATATAAAATATAATAAACAATTCAACTTTTTTAAATTTCAAATCAAAATTAATATTAAAAAATTATATTATATTAATATTTTATTCAACATTCAACAAAGTATCTCATCTCATATAAACTGTTTAACCTCGTTTGTTTTTAGAGATGAGTTGAAATTAAAGTTAAAAGTTGAATAAAATATTATTAGAATATATTATTTTAATATTATTTTTGTATTGAGATTTGAAAAAGTTGAATTGTTTATTTTATTTTATATGAGAATTAGAAAAAGTTATAATAATTAAGATGAGATGAGAGTTTTTGAAAATGAACAATGCAATCTAAATATCCTTGAGTACCATTTTCACATTTTGGTGCCACATTTTCCCAATGAGGCATGGGATTGTATTAGCATAAAAAAATTAAGTAATTTTACTTACAATTGTAAAGTGTATAAATGTCTCATAATTATTTTAAAAATAGTATGATCTATTATTAAAAAATAATTTCTTTCATGTAAGTCTTGTTTTATTTTTATTTTAAAAATAATTTCGTATCACTTATACAACTCATGGTGCAAATACATTTAAAAAAAAATTAAAAATTGGGTGCCATGCAATCTATACAAGAAATTTATGGTATGGTATCTCTGTCCGCGCGAGTTCATACGTCTCCCTGTCATTACTCTTTTCTCTTTCGTAAAGTTTTTCTCTTTCTTTCCGTACAGTGAGCCGTGAAATATTGAACGAACGAAACTCCGACAAGAAAGGTGGGACGTGAACGGCACCAACGGAGTTCCCCATTCCCATCATCACCCCCGCCATCCTCTCTCTCTCTCTCTCTATTTAACAAATTAACCACCTTTTGAAGACCAGTTCCAACCCAAGACCAAGAAAACAAACAAGCTGCTCCACCACAACACACACCTACGAAGAAGAAGAAGAAGAAGAAGAAGAAGAAAAAGAAGAGAGCTACAGAGAGACACAGGAAAATGTCGTGGCAAACTTATGTGGATGAGCATTTGATGTGCGATATTGACGGGCAAGGCCAGCACCTCGCCGCTGCTGCCATCGTCGGCCACGATGGGTCTGTTTGGGCTCAGAGCTCTTCCTTCCCTCAGGTCTCTCTTATTCACTTTCGCACCTATTTTTGTGTGATCGGACAGTGGGACTTGGGTTTGGATTTGTTTATCCATTTTTAAATGAGTTTTGATCATCGAAACTGTTTTGTGTCTGTCGAGGGAGATGGTTACGTGGTTTTGGAGTTTTCTCTCGCTTGATGTTGTCGATACATAGGTTGTTCGGTGATTAATATTACAATGTGGTTTTATTGTCGTGGCATTTGATCCATTTTAACTGTCCGATCTGCGATCCTTTGGAGATTGTGTCGGCATGAATTGCATTGCTGCCTCCTCACCTTTTGTTTTTGGTTGGTAATTTATTTTAGGAATCGTGATATTGTCATAAAGGAGTGTAATTATTTTCAAAATGCTATGCATATTCATTTGATTCGATTCAAGAATCGCTGGTTGCTGGTAAGTGATCTGAAAAATCAGATGGATGGCTCTTTTGGATCAGTTCTGGTGCATTGCCGTTTTGTGTTATGAGTTTGTAGTTTGTATGTCTTAAATTTTCTTGAGGTGATCCCCAACAAGAAGAATAGACAAACACGTTGGTCTTGGTCTTGAGAAAATGCTCGATCTCTATGCATTAATTGTTTACTTTGAACAAATTCCGATCCGTTTCATTTATGTATTGGTATTCTATGTCCAGTTTAAGCCTCAGGAGATCACAGACATCTTGAAGGATTTCGAGGAACCGGGTCATCTTGCTCCGACAGGCTTGCACCTTGGGGGAACTAAATACATGGTCATCCAGGGAGAGGCGGGAGCTGTCATCCGCGGAAAGAAGGTGATTACATTACACACTTAAAATATCTTTTATCAAAGATTTTAAGGTTAATTGCATGTTCAATACCTTGTTTTTGCCAATTTACAAATAGATATTTCGATTTTTGACATTAGCAATAATGATACCTAAAAACTTCAAAATTCGTAATTAACATCTCCTGAAATCAAAAGCAGACATGTATCCCTTCCCCCTAAAATACACATCAGCCATTTGATTCAAATTTATTTGAAATAAAATAATCAGTTTAACTAAAATAAATTAGTTCAACTAAAAAAATTTTAAAAATTAGTTAAACTTAAAAAAGGAAAAAAGGAAATCTGTTTATAAACGGATTTTTTTTTTTTTTTGAGTTTTTAGTCAAACAGATTTTTTTAGTTTTTATAATTAAATTTATTTTTATAATATTTTTAGTTAAACAGAATTTTTAAAAACTTTTACCGAAACCCTGGTTTTTATTTTTAATTTGTTTTGGTTAAACAGATTTTTTAGTTATTTTTAATAAAGTTGCTAATTTGTAGCTAAGGGGATAGTACTTGTCAACTTCTAAGCACGCTCCCTCTGAAAAGTCAAAGATAAAACCCCTATCAATTGCAGAAGATTTACTATTAATAATCAGTTCTGCACTCTTTTAATTAAAAAATAGTGGAGTTTATTATTAAAAAATTAATTATTTCATATATATCCACTTTTTTTAATGAGTGCGCAAGGCCTACACTTTAGGACTGCAAATATCATTTCTAATAATGAAAACTAATGAGGAGAAATACAATGTGCTATCTAGGACGTCCATTCCTCCCCAACACTTGGTATCTTCCTGGAATGAATTCTATTATCATTTTCGAATACCTTGTTTTAAGCACTTGGTCATGGTGTATATATAGTGTGCGAATGGGTATATTTATATATTTGTCATCCTAATTACTCTTTTCCAAATTCTCACACTATCTTAAGGCATATTTTATGTATATGATTTTATGATCTAATGCTTCATTTAACATATTATTAGATGAGGATTATCAGATACACCTCACGTGAAACAAATTTTCCCACAAGCGAGATTTTATGCTTGTCTTATTACAATCCACATTAATGCATAAATTGCTATTCTTCACCAATTAGGAGGATACTAGAGTATTCCTAATGATTCCACACTTCAAGTTCAAGAGTTCAAGATGGTTTTTTTATGGATGGAGAGAGAGAGAGAGAGAGAGAGAGAGAGAGAGAGAGAGAGAGAGAGAGAGAGAGAGAAGGGGTTCTCTAATGTAGAGTACTTTAATGGGAAGAAATCAGGCACTTCAATTAGTGGAGAGTTATTAGGTAACTCCACCCATTGTCTGATTATTCAAAACAGGATTAGTCTATCTTGAGTTTTGAATCCATTAGCCCATGTAGGCACTCCATGTGTCATTTGTCGATTAAAACTGGATCCAATTTTCAACAGATACCATGTTCATTTCTTACAAAATTTCCTCCCATAGCCCCATTGTTTGTAGGTACATGCACGTTGCATAGCATGAGTTGTAGATTGTGAATTCTTGCACACGTACATGCACAAGGATTAGGACTTCACTAAACACCCAATCCCAACCCAAGAAAGGAATGCGATCTTAGGGATTGACCAAAAACTCTTTTAGGGAATGATAGCTGAAATTGTTGGCTTACTGATTCTAAAGCAGCAGCCAAGCCTTTGCATTAGATGTTTTCATTTTTTTTTTCGATTTGAAACATCATTACTTGGTACAAGGAGCTTACACGAAATTGATGACAGGTGAGTTGTGATTTACACCAAATGTAGATTAGTAGCCTAATTCTTTATATAAATATGCTTCATAACCATTTTGAGTTTTCATCTTCTGTAACCTCTTTGAGTGGACTTTGTTTATTCATTGAAATTCCTGCATTGTATTAGGGATCTGGAGGTATCACTATAAAGAAGACTGGTCAAGCTCTAGTTTTTGGCATCTATGAAGAACCTGTGACACCAGGGCAGTGCAACATGGTGGTTGAGAGGTTGGGAGATTACCTCACTGATCAGGGTCTGTAGGCCAAGGTCTACCATCACTTTTGAGTGTTTCCTTTTTGGTTTAAATTGTTGTCTATTTTCTATTTTTTCCTTCCCATTTAGTTCCAAGTTTGCATCTTCTTCATTGCAAGCCTTAAAGTGGCTGTGAAGCTACTGCAGACAATAACTTGTGAGAACTAAGACGGTTGTTTTATGTTTGGTTGTTTGAATTGCACCCAACACGTTATAATTCTTTTTTGGTGTATCATACAGGCTTCTCTCTCTCTCTCTCTCTCTCTCTCCCCCTCCTCCCTAGTTTTTCCTCCCCTTTTGTGTTGGCTTTAGAAGTTAAATCCATAGTGTTGAAACACGTTTTGTAACTGCCACCTATGAAGGTGCGAGGGTGACAGGTGGTGGTAGTCATGTCACCTCTAATGCCAAAGTCAGAATCTTCCAGGGGAAGTAAAGGAAGCAAGAAGTTATGGAGAACTAGAGAAAGTGATCGAATGTGTGTAATCTCTTTCTCGTTGTCAGCATTTCTCTATTTATAGCCGATTTTTTGTAAGATCTTTCTGTCGCTGTAATGATCACACTCATCCTGGGCAGAATCACGTTGCATTTAATGTGATTGTTCCTGTCAGTTTCAGGAGCCCGACCTCAAGGTTGGCCACTCCAAGTTGCATTCAATGTGGTTGATCTTGCAAGGACTAGGATCTCGGTGTAACAGCCCGCTAAAATTATCAGTTTTGGATTCTTTCCCGACAGCAATCACATCTCTCTCGTCTTTACCCTCATCTGGAATCACGCGTATAGATTATCTTTTCCGTAAATCACGTAATTTGTTCTTCACCGACAGCTGTAAAATCATGAACAGTTTTATCCTAAGCGTTGTACCTCGATGGCGTTTTCCCGGATCTTATCCATCGAATTTCAAAGTATTAGATAAGCTTGTTTTTAAAGTAGCACAATTATAATAATTTAATGAGCTCTGAAAATATTATAATTGTGGATAATTACTTAGATTAAATATTTTAGTTGTTTTAAGATATTAAGATGTTTAATTTTACGTTGAAAACTCTTATTTAAATTAATTGGTTTTATCATCTTCGATTAATTAACGGTACTTTATCATTTTATATAATGATGAGGAAATATTATTTTATAAATTTTAGTTTATAAAATAATATTCTACCTTAATTCATCGTGGTGTTTTATTTAAAATAAAACATTTACGCGTTTTTAATCAGTGTTTTAATTCACCGTTGAATTATTTGAGGATCCCAAAACGTAGGATTGAAGTTTATTACCTAGGCTCCTACCCTTTTTCCTTCATTTTTTCCTTTTTTTCTTTTTTTTCCTTCTCTTTCCTCTCCTTCTCTCCATGGTCGACTTACACCCTTCCACCATAGCTGATCGGTTCTAGCTTCCTACCGGCGCCACCTCCGGCCGCCGTGCCTCACCTCCACCTCCGGCATGTCCCTCCCTCACCGGCGAACACATCTGCACCGGAGGTGTGCAACGCCGGCCACCAATTCTCTCTCTCTTCCCGTGCTCTTCCTTCTTGTCTCATTACCGTCGCCGCCCCTTTGACCGCCCGTTTCTCCGCCGTCCGGTGGAGGTGTCGTACACCACCCCCGCCATTCTCTTCCCCTTTCACCATAGTTCATACACACCAATTTTCAGAGCCATCGGACCAGCCGTTAGTCGCCGAGAGCCCCCGGAAGTTGCTGCCCCTGCCCTGTTTTCTCCCCTGTTGCCGATTTCTTTCTCCGCCCAGAACCGCCGCTCGCCGGCGGCGTGGACTACACCACCCACCCAGATTTCTTCCCCTCTCACCGGTGAACATCCCCTCCAAGTTTCACCTCCATCCGAGCCACGGTTAGCCGCCACTCTCGCCTCCAAACAAATGGGTTTTTAAGGCTTTTCACCATTTTGGACCACCATACACGGCCAAATCAGCCACCAAGCACCACCATTGGATTCACCACATCAAGGGCTTCCTCCCCATGTCTTTCTTTTTCCCAAACTCTCACTTTTTCTCATATGGGTTTCTCAAAACACCCGTTCGGTTGCACCACCGTGCGCCGCCGTACACGGCCACCCGTGGTGTTTCACCACCACCATCTTGTTCCTCTCATCCTCATGAACCTCTCCAAGAAATTTCATGGCCAACGGAGCTTCGTAGAGCTCACACTCTCCCGCACTCTCCAAGGCCAAAAATGGTTTCAAACGGCCGATCTGCCGCCGTTAGCCACCGTCCGACCACCACCTCGCCACCACAGCTCCACCACATGTTCCTCTACCTTTCCCTAGCTTTCCATGAAGTTCTATGGCTTTTCGCTACCTCGCGTCTCCTCCGCTCACCGTTCGGAGTTACTGTTCACGGCGTGATGCCGCCGTGCTCCGCCACCTTTGACCATCACAAGGCGACCGTGAGTCTTCCAAGACCACGCCTAGCCTTTCTCAAGCCCAAACTACCACTTTATGTGGTGGACAGACACCGTACCGCCACGTATGCTCCTCCGACGCATGTTCGTGACGAGCAGCGAGCGACGCACGGGTTATCCCGTCGATGGTATAACCCTCTATCTTTAGTTATTTATGTTTAACATAGTTGATTTGGTTGGCTGTAGACTGTGTAGTTAGTGTTTGTGGAGTTCGCTGCGTAGTTGTGAAACGAAGTGTGGTTGTGAAGTGTTAGGCTTGATTTTGTAGTTTTGTGGACTGTGCTGTGAAGTATAGGCGTGAGATGGATGCCGTAGATGTGATACGGCGGGTTGTGTGAAGAGAATACGCGTGTAGCGTATTCTGTGTAATGCAGCGACGCGCCGCGCGACGTGCGCTGTAGTGATGTGTGTCGTAGAAGGAAGGGAGTACGCATGTAGTGTACTCCGTGTTGTATGGCGATGCATCGTGTGATGTGCATCGTGTTGATGAGTGTTGTAGCGAAGGAAGTACGCGTAGCGCGTACTCCGTGTCGCGTAGCGATGCACCGTGAGACGTGTATCGCAGTGATGGGTTTTGCAGTGTGGATGGAAGAGAGTTCACGTGAGTGTACTCTGTATTAAGTCGTGAAACACCGGATGGCGTGTCACGAAGGGTTGGATGGCGTAACAGAGAAGTGTAGAGCGTATGGTGTAGTGTTGGGAAACTGTATGACAGTGTCCCGAAGCAGTGGTGTTATGGATTATAGTCCGGGGTGACTGGTGTCATCTTGTGGTTGACTATGGCTAAGAGTATATGGATTGAGAAAGAATTGTTTGTTTGGTTATTATTGATAATTTTAATGAACTTGTTTTAGTGCAAAGGCTTTCTGAAGTCAAATTATCTCTTCTGGGTATAGTGAAACCTCAAGTTGCCGTGGTGTTGCAAGTGCTCATAATATGACAATTGAGTTCAGAAGTGAAAATCTTAAGGACTTGAGTGTTCCTCTTCCAGCTGTTGTGCAGTTCCTCGTGTTTCGCGCTCTATTCTCATAGAACGCGACGATCGAGGTAAGTTAGCCTCTAACTTACTATCAGTTTATTGTGTATGTGTGATGGGTAAGAGAACTACAATTTATGTATGTATGTTATCGTATATGCCATGTCATGCTATGTCATTACATGTTTATCTGCTACGTATGATTTAATCTCTCATGAATAATTATCTGTTACATAATCTTTTCTGTCATACAATGATGTATGTTATAAGTATGCCATGTTAAGTATGCCATGAAATGTTATGATTAAATCATATGGTGCCATTTACAAGTATACGCCATGTTAGAAAAGTATATGATATTAATTAATATCTCATGCATTAAGAAAGATAAGATATGTTATGTTACGTATAATGCGTGGGGCCACAACAACTGTGGAGTACGTATTATATTTATGTTACTTATAATGCGTGGGGCCACAACAACTGTGGAGTACGTATTATATTTATGTTACTTATAATGCGTGGGGCCACAACAACTGTGGAGTACGTATTATATTTTATGTTACTTATAATGCGTGGGGCCACAACAACTGTGGAGTACGTATTATATTTTATGTTACTTATAATGCGTGGGGCCACAACAACTGTGGAGTACGTATTATATTTATGTTACTTATAATGCGTGGGGCCACAACAACTGTGGAGTACGTATTATATTTTATGTTACATGAAGTATGGGGCCACAACAACTGTGGAGCATACACTACATGAGACACAGCAATTGTGACATGTAGAATACGTGGGGCCACAACAACTGTGGAGTACGTATTATATTTTATGTTATGTGTATTCATGGGGCCACAACAACTGTGGAGCATGAAGTATGGGGCCACAACAACTGTGGAGCATACACTACATGAGACACAGCAATTGTGACATGTAGAATACGTGGGGCCACAACAACTGTGGAGTACGTATTATGTTTTATGTTACTTGAATACGTGGGGCCACAACAACTGTGGAGTACGTATTAACGCACGTTATTAATCAAGACAATTGAATAAGATTCCAAGTTTATGTTAAGTCCAGTTTCAGATCAAATACATGATAAGTCAAGTTTTAGATCAAGTCCATGTTATGTTATACTCACGTACATGTTATGTTCAAGTTTATGTTATTTTCAAGTTCTTATTTATGTTATGCAGGTTTACGTTCATGCTATATTTCAAGTCCATGTTATGTTTCACGTTCATGTTATGTTGTTTGTTCATGTTATGTTTTAAGCTTAAGTTCATGCCATGTTAAGTCAAGTTCAGTTCACGCTTAAGTTCTGGTTAAGTCATGCTATATGTCAAGTTATACTATGTTTATGTATGACTATAATTATGCATTTATGCTTTTACTGCCATGCATGCATTTTTAACCTGTGTGTGAGTTTTATGTTAACTTACTGAGATTTGTAATCAAATCTCACTGTGGTAGTCCCAACTACCATTCCCCCGAATGGTAGATCTTGTTACAGGACCCAAAGGAGAATTGGAATCTGACCAACTGAATACGGTCGACTAGGCCACGGTGCGATGTTGATGATGGTATAGTATTTAACTTAGGTTAATACTTGTACTTTTGGAGTTGTATCTCAAGTATTCTTTTGATCACAACCATTTTAGACTAGTGTGGTGATCACGGCTTTTTAGTATGCCTTTATGTATGAAATATGTTTCAAGTATTTGGGATATTTTTAGTTTGGTGCATAGTATTGCTAAAGAAAAAAATTATCCGCTGCGAATATTGCATAATGCTAGATGCATGTTAGGAACATTGCATCTTATATGTCATGAACGGGGGCAGGTAACCTTGTGTTGCATGTCTCGACGCTTCAAATGTCCGTTCAATCCCAAGCGGAATTTGGGGGCGTCACACTCGGCCTATCTGTTCTTCATTAATGCATTGCGGCTAAAGAGACCGTCGGTTGCTTTACCCTTCTTGAGCCCATTTGGGCCTTCCTTCAAGCTATTTCCTGGTCTTCTTGCTATGGATCTTGGGTTTTCAAAGCGTGGGAGGCCCGAACTTGGCCCGACTGAGGACAAAATGCCCTTTCCACATAGTATTGATCTATATCTCACCCTCACACACCTTACACAAATGTTTTCTGTTTCCAGCCATCCTCACTCCCCAACATTGGCACATGCGTGTTGCGCTTAGTACCCCATGTCAAGAAATTTCTCTCTAGCTTTACTCTTAGTAGTACTCCAAGTGCCATTTTTAGCCAATATTTGTAGATTCACCTCCTTTGTGACTGGTCTTGTAATGACCCAAGGAAAGTCAACACCTGCACTCCAAAATGACTAGAGAATATTGTCATTAAGGTCTCTTGAAATCAAAGTAACATGGAATGATATTCACCGTATTCTTATAATAATCCATATGAGATATTACGATCTCTCCTTTAAATTCTTAAACATCCTCCTGAGGCCATTCAGTCATACGTGGTATCATTCAAGTCTCACATTTATAGTTAGGTTTAAACTTGAAGTCTCTCTTATTCGAAGAAAAGAAGACTCTTAACAACTACTTCCATAAATGCAGTTATTTAAATACAACTTGAGCATATAATCCACATGAAAATTGATAAATTCGTGTTATATTTATATATTACATAATTAATCAAATAAATAAAATACTTATATATTCATACGTGCAGTGATAAACCTAACTAAACACATTATATAAAATACATTAGAAATAAACTAATAATACAAGACAAAGATATAAAACACAACTAATATGTCATAATATATATATATATATATATATATACGAGCTTGAAAATGAGTTAAAATGATCAATCTTCTTCTAATTTTACTTGAAACCCTAAATCTATTCTAGGTGGATATAATAATATATAGAAGTTTTAATATTCAATGGACATTAACGTTAATATATAGCTAAATGATCTGACTTGGAACTGAACATATGCCAGCAAAGCTTTATTCATGAACCATAAACTACATTTACAGTCCTACTCAGAAGCACAACATGGCGCATATGTGGCAAAAAATTAGGGCTGTAAATGAACCAGTCTATTCGATAACCCGTTCGGTTAAACTCAAATCGAACTCAACTTGTGAAAAAAAAAACTCGTTCGTGAAAGCAGATACCCGCTCGATTTGTAAATGACACATACCCGACAAAATTCTACTCGAATCTGCTAATGCTCGTTTAGGCTTGCTTGTTTATGCTCGAGTCGACTCGTTAGCTCGACTCGATTAAAACTCATTCATATATTGATAAATATATACATACACCTATGCATGTATATATGTATTAGCTAATAATATAAGCATACCACTTTTATAATTAAATATATAATATGTATTATAATTACTTATATCTATATACTGAATATACTTCATAGGTATATTTTATAATTTATATAAAGTCGATAAAATTTAATAATTTCATATACTAGTATGTGGGAACCATATATGAAATAGATATATACTATCATATTAAGTGTATGTATTAATAATATATGTAGGCATATAATATATTGTTATTTTGGATAAATATTAACCAATTAGATATTAATTATTTATAAATTTTTAAAAATTTTATAATTTAATAGAGGTTATATTTGTTAGTTGTATAAATTCAATATTAGTTCTTTTTTTATTTAATTTATTAATTATTAAATCTTATTAAAAAAATAATAATTCAAGCCCGAACTCGGCTCGACTCGAACTCGTTTGTAGGATGAGTTCGAGTTGAGATTTTAACTTATTGAGTCGAATTTGAACAAAAATTTAATAAAAATCTCGAGCTCAAATTCGAATTTTTTGAATCTAGCAAAACTCAGCTAGCCTAAAAACCGACTCGGCTCGATTACAGCCCTACCCAAAACATTGCCATATGCAAAATTGGAAATAATTTCAGAACGGGGTGTCTATTCTGGTAATTTCAGAAGACGCCATTAGCCATCATTATTTCAGGAATAAATAAATCTCCGTGATCTCAACGCTACTGCTCACTTCTTGACGACCAAAAAGCTCCTTTTTCTCCTCGGCAACACACTCTTTACAAAACCGCACCGAACATCCGAGAAAACGCAAGACAAGCTCCAAGGAAATCGAAGCAAGTCAGACAAAGAGGAACAAAGAAGAAGAGGAAGGAGGAGGAGGAGAAGGAGAAGATGTCGTGGCAAACCTATGTAGATGAGCATCTCATGTGCGAAATCGAAGGCAATCACCTCGCCGCCGCGGCCATCCTTGGCCAAGACGGAAGCGTTTGGGCCCAGAGCTCCACTTTCCCTCAGGTTCATTTTACTCTTTTTTTTTTTTTCGTTTTCTATATGTCATAATAGAAAAGCAGAAGAATTGCTTTGCTTGGTGGCCTTGATTCCTGATTTCCGATCTGATCATTTTCTGGTTGTTTTCAGTGTAATTGGAATCTTCGATCTGATACAATTTTGGATTAAAAAAACGAAATGGAACTTCTTTTTTTTTTTAAGTTGGTATCCTATCTGATTTAATGGTCTTTGCAATTGGGTTTCTCTGATTATTTTTGGGTTTTGCTCAATCTGCCATTCTATATCTATATCTGTTGTGTACATGCATATATGCATGTGTTTGGTCTCCTGAACATGATACCGGTAGGGATCTATGCACAGAAAAAACACCTTGGTTATTTTAACAGTCAAGCTTGTTCCCTTTGTGATGAGTTTTTAGCCAACTATTTTAAACTAACAAGGAGGACATTGATCCTTGTAGTTTGGCTTGAGCTGTGCCTAATGTACTATTTTCAATCTTTTTCGTTGATCTGATAAAGAACAGTGAGGAAGGGAATGGAGTTGACTGCGTGAGAAAAGAAGAGATTTCTTTAGCACTTCTGCTTGTCACGATGCACATTCTTTCTTGACTGTAATTTCCTAATTCGTGTATCTGTCAGAAAATACAAATTACTTGTGTTGATTATCACAGATTGATGTTATTACCTTTTTTTGTGTTTGTTAGATCTTAAACACTTGAAATGCGCCGTTTGTGTTTTTTTATTGAAATTCTTGTTAGTTACAAAAAAAAAACTATGTTATTACATTGAATGAGCATGCACACCCGATAATAATAACATCCTTTCATCATATATAAGTGTATTTTAAATTATTTAAACGCGAGTTTTGATTTGTGGCGATTTTTATTTTAGTTCAAGCCTGAAGAAATAACTGCCATTATAACGGACTTTGATGAACCTGGATCGCTTGCTCCAACTGGATTGTACCTTGGTGGCACAAAGTACATGGTGATCCAAGGCGAGGCAGGAGCTGTTATTCGAGGGAAGAAGGTGATCAACTCAAGTCCAATCTTAATTTGATGTTTATAGCACCGCCAAGTTGTGTTCGTTTTGGAAAATAAGTTTAAGGTGCAGAGTAATGACTGTACCCTCTGTTTTTAAGTGCTACTTGGAGTATGAATGTCAAAATGATGAAATGTTCTTCACCAAAATAAAGACAGAATTTTGATCACCTTCATAAATGCAGCTTCCTCAGGGAGTTGCTGCACAGTGAAGCACATAACTTTGTCAATATTAAACACTTTGCAGGCTGCATTGATTAAGAGAAAGGGAAGGGGGTGTGGCTTTTGTTGTTGGGATGGAGATAGGGTTGGGAGAGGGTGGGGGGACTTGGTACAGTTATTATCGAACTGTTTAGCTGCTTCCATTGATTTATTGATTATCCTTTTTAGTCTTTTTTTAGATAATATTATTGTTGGATTCTGAACTTTTCTCCTTGAATTCTCAGGGTCCTGGCGGTGTTACCGTGAAGAAGACAAATCAGGCCTTAATCATTGGTATCTATGATGAACCAATGACTCCTGGTCAGTGCAACATGATTGTTGAAAGGCTTGGCGATTATCTCATTGAGCAGGGTCTCTAATCGCCTTGGTATGTCATGTTATTTGTGTAAATCTTCTCGACTTAAATTCAAACAAGCATTTGCTGACCTGTTGTTGGAATGATTGGCTGCAGTGAAATAATACTACCAAGTATGAAGAGTTATGGGAAGTATGTTTGGAACCAAAGGTTTGGTTTGGTGCTTGAGAAGTAATGATTATGTTCTCTTGGTCTTTGTTTTTGTACTCTTTTGATGGGAAGTATTGTGTTGATTTTCTCTAATGATCGATTTCTCTACACTACTGTTGTATTCCGTTTAATGGTATCGATTTGGCATAAATTATTAAATTTACATATACTGTTGTTGTATTTTGCCTGTGTATATATAACACATCCCCTGCCGGCAATTCTTCATTCCCCGACGAACACAAGATCTTCTTTATAAAATAAAAAATAAAAATAAAAAGTGCCAGCGGTGGATTACTTTATATAACATTATTTTATTATTAAATACTATTTAGCGTTATAAAGTGACATGATTGCTTCTCATTGTGTTTAATTATACAACATATGTTATTAAGTTAAACTCATAAAAAATAATATATCAAATTAAATTGCTACTAAGATTTTAAAATTATGTATCTATGTTGACGCTAATAGTTTTTTGGTCATGGACGCACACACTATGGTCATATAATTCAACGTGTGATCCAGTGGTGCTTTGTTGTTGTGCTTGTAATGGACATCCAGAACTTGCAAATATAAATAAATGAAAGTAAATAGAGGAGATACAGAGATTTAAATAGAGGAGATAAAGTCGTGAGTGTGAAATCCATTATAAATTGGCTCCTAATACCATTCCTACAATTTAGAATGGAAATGGAGAAGACGAAGTCTAGATCCTTTTTTTCCTATTTGAGATGACTAGATAATAGTCCCCTCGCTTTTCCTTTCTTACCTCCATTTTTTCCTCCCTCCCGTAGCATGAGGTCTTGTCTTTGTCATTATCTTGTCCCATCAAGTTTTATGTCATTTCCCTTTTACTCTTGTGGGTCTCTCTAGCAAGTTTTGTCTCCAACTATTACCTTTGATTCCCGCAATTAACTTCAACTTATTACGAAGCCTTGAGAATCCTGAAACTACTTGCAATTGGTGCTTTCATCTTTCAGTATAATTCACCATTTTTTGATGTTGATAGTCTTGTTGCATGACTTGTAATTCCATTGTATCAATGATGTTTGGTGTATCTCGTAATCTCCATGTGATAGACAATCATAGTGCCCTCGAAGATTGGCCTTGGTGGCCAAGCCCTCGAGATGATGCAAGTTTTGAGGGGCCTCCAACGATGGAACCTTAAAAAGATTCACCCTTGATGATGCTCAAAGTCCATTATGGATTGTGATGAAGGCCACAAGACTGTTCCAAGAAAATACTTGAGGAGTTATACCTCGGGCAAGACGTTTGGGGCCGTAGAGGTTTTCGACTCAAGGCTCAAAGAGTTTTTCCCTAGACTTGTTGATGATTATAAAGACCCGCACTAGGCGATGTTGGAACTTGGGGCCCATCAACTCATTTTCGGAGGAGACCCACACAAGGTGGTTGTGAAGCCCGTTGACTCATTCTCGAAAGAGACTCACAAAGGTGGTTGAGGAGCCTGTTGGCTCATTCCTGAAACGCTTACACTAGGTTGTTATAGAGCCTGAAGGCTTGTTATCAAAGAAAACCTACACTTAGCAATTATGGAGTCTAGAGATTCGTTCCTGAAAGAAAATAGTATTAGATGATTATAAAACATGAAGCCTTGTTTCCGAAGGCAACCCCCCTACATTAGGTGGTTATGGAACTCGGAGACACTAAAGTTATTGAAGTCACTCTAGCCTGATTCTCAACCACAAGACAAGGTTAAGCTACGAGTCACCTCAAGTCTCAACTTAAGGAAGACCAAGCAAGATTGGCAACAAGCTAATCGAGAGCTAGATATTATGAAGTTAGCTTGAATGTTGCAAGTCACCCCGCGTAACTCAAGAAGGGACTAGGTAAGGTTAGCTTCAAGTTGCTTTGAGAGCTAGACATCAAGGAATCAACTTAGGCATTGCATGTCTCCCATAGGTAAACTCAATGGGGGACTAGGCAAGGCTAGCCGCAAGTTGCACTGAGAGCTAGACATGATGGAGTGTAACAGAGTAGATAGGGATTGATTAATTGTAACTAAGAAAAGGAATGAGGAATCTGATGGAAATAGCATTAATTATGTAAAACCAAAAGAGATTACAGATGCCTTCTTCGAGGGAGGCTCCTCCAATTGCAGAAAATTAAAAAATGCTAGAATGTATTTTTCATAACTGTTCTGTCAGAAGACATGCTAAATACTATTGAAATGAAAAAGACTAAAGGGCCCTTTAAATCTATGGACTTATGTTATTACATCAGATATTATGCAATCAGGAAATCATAACTCAGATGGCCCAGCTGAGTGAAGCCCCACGATCCACTTCCTCTCATTCGGCCCATGATGGCCCAATCACAATAAGTCTTCAGTTAAGCGTCCGTCTGCACCCTTTTCGTCTAACACTTCTGCACTTTAACACTTTCGCACATCCTTTACTCACCCGTACACTCCATGCCCTAAGTCTTCTTCCCTTTGCTTCACTCCCTTCTCAGTTGTGTAACATGGAGTAAACTTGGGTTAATCAAGTTGCCACGAGGTGAACTCAAAGGGGAGTTGGGCATCTTCAAGTTTGTCCCTTCAAGATCTCTGAGGTTAAAATGCTCCAAGAGAATGGTCATTGTGAGAGTTGGCCACACGTTGCTCTAAGCGTTAAGCAACAAGGAGCCAAATGGATGCCACAAATTGCCTGGAGGCGAACTCAAGGGGGGACTGGGCATTTTCATGGCTAGACCAACGAGAACTTCAAGGTTGAATTGCTCAAGGAGACTGACCGTTGTGGGTGTTGTCTACGAGTTATTAAGGGCTTGTTCAGAAGTGAGATATCTCGTCTCATTGATCTCAAAATTTTTCATAATTTTCTTTCCAAACATCTTTTAAATATAAACACTTTTTAATTTCAAATTTTTAACTTTTTCATCTAATCATTACCTAATTATTATAACTTTTACAAACATCCAAACAAAACATAAAAAATATTACAACATTTTTAAAATTTAAAACAAAAATAATATTAAAAATTTATTTTATAACAATATTTTTATTTAATTTTTTTTCTTATCTCTTCCAAAACCCGATCAAATATTTTAACTCAAATCATTTAACTACTATTCACAAAATTTTAATCTCACTCACCAAATATGCCCCAAGACAAATGGACAAGAAGCTTGGAGTGGGTCCTTTTTGAATCCCGAGTCCATTCTGCCTTTCTGTTTGCCTCCATTTTTGTCATCTCTCCCCAATTATCAACTTGAGGTATTATTGTCTTTACCATTATCTTATTCCACCAAGTTTTATGTCACCTCCTTTCACTCCTGTGGACCTCTTGCAGATCTTGTCTCCAACATACGCCATAAATTCAAAACCATGAAACTTATGATCAAGCACACTATCCACCATCTCTTTAACGTTATTCCTATGAATTCACATCATCCCCTCTCCATTTGTATCATTATTAAATGGAAAATAGGTCAAATATGAAATTAAATTAATAATAGCATATCTAATTAAATCTGTAACTTTTTATTTAAACATCCGAACACAGACTAAGAGTATCTCTGTGAAAGTGAAGTAATTATGAATAATAATTAATAATTTATGAATAATAGTGAACTGTTTGTAAGTAATAGTGAAGTTACAGTCTATATTAGCTGAGAACAATTATATTTCCAAATACAGCATACTCATTAGATACTGCCAAGTATAAGAGTGACTTGTGGACAACGAAACATTGAGATTACAGTTTATCAATGTTGGCGTTACCGAACGGTCCATAATAGGGAACAAATCAATGAGTATTCCTTTTACTGGGTCTGAAATGCTGCCCAGAATTTTGTAATTTAATCCCAGGTACTGAGGTAAAATCCGGACCATCGTTGAAGCAAGGCAGCCGATGCTGAATTGTGGGGGATATGGGGGTCCCCATCCCCAACCCAGTGTCCTCCCACTTCAAGCTGAATATGATAAATGAAAGAAAACTATGATCAGTCAAGAGGGAGGATGTTAAAGGGGTGTTTCATACTTAGATAAACATGTCCTGAGGATACAAAAGGGGCATCATAACAATCCACTCGTTCTTGTGTTTAAAATACAGGGTATGTTCTCAACACCCAGAAATGGCATTCTCTTGCTGCCTATCTTCTTAGCAAATTTCACCATCATCATACAAACTACAGGGAGGGGGGGTGGTTGTTGAATGCATCTACGGAGAGCTCTCCTCAAACTAATACCTGTACTTGCATCTCAAGAAGCTCCATGCTCGGAGGAGGCTAAATCTTTACACTGCTTAAAGATCAAACTTATCGGGCGTGACCGGTGTTCAAAAGGAATGAGAAGAAAGCCACGAGAAGACAACTAGAAACCCATGTGGGAACTTCCGTCTGTGTAGAATACGAAGTGGTTGAAGAAATTGCTGTTGTATTACTTGCTACCGTTTTGTTGCTCCTGTGTTTATTGCCAAAAATGACCAGGATAATTAGCTTTTGACTTGATTAACACGATATAAAAAGGAGAAGGTAATGTCGAACATTGGACTTACCCAGTGGTCATATAAAAGCAATTATCATAGCCTGCACAGAAAGTATAAATAGTGGTTTAGTAAGTTTCCTAAGAAGGCGTCACATACGAGAAAAATACATTTTTCACCCTCTATTAATAGGTGTCTTGCAATGTGCACCATTCATTAAGATACAATAGCCAAGATGGTGCCATGAAAGACATTTTCAACTATTTTTCATCTATCTTAATGGCTGAAGTTGAACACACTGCAGAATGCATTAGTGAGAGGGTGAAAACCAAAACATACTTCAGCAGTTAGGACGTTTTGATAAAGACAGCAGGTAAAACTGACAGAATAATGTTAAGCTGTTTGTTAATTTCATTATCCTAATCAACTGTGCCAGACCAGTCACAAACCAAAGGTACAGATAAATGGCAACTTCATAATAAGAAAGCCAGCATCATAACAAGTTAAATAACAAAGGCCCTTGTAGTCTGCATTATTGGTCATGTTAAGATACAGCCAAACATATGCACATCAAATAAATCTAACCTCTTTATTTAAGAGTTCATGTTCTATTAGAGCTATCTGGTTGATTGTCTAAGTTTCCAATAACTCTCAAGGAGTTTATGCCACCTGAGAAAGCAACGACATTTAAAAAATTCACTTGTTTATGCTTTTCATAGATTGACTACCTCTCTTAAGAAGCTAAGTTCATGTGCTAGGGACTGTATCAAATATAATATCCATATGAAAAGATAACTTAAGATAGAGATGATGCCTAACAAAAGAGGTTAGAATCAATATACTTACTCGGGTTTTTATCAACTTTAACCCCTGTTCCTCCAAAACTGCAAGCAACATCAGTAGCCCCATTTTGCTGGTAATAATTATTGAATGCAAAAGATGCATGTGAGACTAGATTATCTGGTTCATAACAAGGTTGGCTAGGCTGAATAGCAGTGCAGTCCACATTCCCAGGACCACATGCCCAGTCTAAGGCATTCTGCAAGTCCATTTCAGAAGCCTTATTTGAAGCTATGCACCATGTTGTTACATTTGAACTGGTAACATTTGCCGCTGTAGTCATTACTGCCGCACCTTTACCAGTGAAATCCAGGCTATAGACACTCGTCTGGTCAGGATAAAATAGTCCCCAGTTCCTCTCAGATTCCAACCCAGGCTTCCTATTTTCATTGAACAAAGAGAAGATATAAACATTGAGCTCCTGTCCGGGCTTTGCAGGAGTACCAGTATTGTTAATGACATGCCGAATCAGATTAGTGTTAAAAGTCTGAGCATTATCAGGAGTAGCAGCTGACTCCTTGGGAGAACCTTTGGAAGGCCAACCGGTTTCAGTGACCATGATTTTAATTGTTCTGAAATTCAGAGCCATCAGTGCAAAATAAAGAGCATCTATCTGGGCATCAAACATGTTTGTGTACAGCAAACCAGTGTTTGGATCAATAACTTCAGAGGATGACTCAAACAGAGCATAGTCTAGAGACACATTGCTGGGGGAGTCTCTGTAAGCATAGAAAGGGTAAATATCTATCATGAAAGGTGACTGGTTCTCAGCCAAAAACTCCAGCATAGGCTTCAGGAAAAACGCATGGCTGCTATTGAAAGCCCCTGCAGAGGGTGGGAATGATCGGGACAGAACCCCAAGGGAATGGGTACTTGAAACTTTGATCTTCTTGTGCAAACCTACTTTTCTCAGAGCTGTGAGGACATTTTTCATGGCAGGTACCACTAGGGCAGAGACATTACTGGGGCTTTCTGTAACTTCAGCACCAACAGTTATGTATGTGATTTTTGTGGCTGGATAGTATGGAAGGATGCTGTTCTTCAGCCAAGTGTCTGCATTGGATTGGAACTGGGAGAATGGCAATAAATCGAAATTGGAAATTCCAATCATAAGTTCAACTCCGGTGTTTGAAAATGCCTTGAGAACCTGGATATTGGAGTCATAAATCCTCACATACTTAATATCATGTAGTTGAGCCAGCTGGGCCACTTTATCAGGTGTGGGGAGGTCATCCGCATTTCTTCCATAGCAAACTCCGATCGTGCTTCCCCTGCAGAAACCTGTCACAGATATTGATAAATCTATAGTCCTGAAATAAAGAAAAATTCTATTTGTAAGCCAGTGTGTAAAACACACCCTCCATGCCATTGACATGGCAAAACTTTATTTGCTAGAGAAGTCTAATTCAAGTCTCTTATAAATTAAATCATACCATGTCTACGGTGTAAAGCGTGTGTTCTCCACACCGGTTTATAAGTAGAAGTACTCTGAAATAAACTGCTGAGACACTTCAAACAAGGTGAACAACCAGAAACCAATGTCATCATGAGCCACTTACACAATAGTAGATTGATTGCTCGTCTTTTCCACTTATAAAACTCCTAACGCCTAATATTGTCAAACAAAATGGCCAACTAAAAAGGCAACAACTTAAATGATGATAACACTTTAAAGTGGATTAACGTAAACTGATGTTTCAACCATCACAAATGGTGTGGGACAAAACATATGACATGATGCAGTCCTTGTCCTTCAAGACAACAAGATAAGTGTGCTAGTCCCATAAGGAGAACATTCTTGCCAGCCAAAGCCACTACTAAACCAATGGTTGGGATACTTAATATTTAAAAAGGTCATTGTTAAGTTCTTCATATCAGATATTACAACAAACTTAACAAAAATGACTTCCGCTCAAGAACCAGAAGAACTGCTCTGCCAACAACTATGTTCATGAAATATAATGCATTCATTGCATTCCTAACGAATTGCGAGACTCGGAAGTGCAATCAACCCCTGGGTGTTTTTTTGGTTAGCTGAAACAAGTTAAAAAATGGTGCTAAATATCAGGTGTTTGCATACAGTCTCACTCTTAAAGAATTGAAAATCAGCCACGCAACTATAGCAAATAACACGCTTCTGTTTATATAATACTCCTATGTCTTATTGTTAGCCTTTAGAACATATTACAAAGGAACCCCAAACTCAGTAATTGTGATCTAGCTGTAAACCACTTGAAGAAAAGATGATAATGCAGGTGCCGGTTACCGTAATCCCAAAAAAATAAAACCATGAATGTAGCACCACCGTGAATAGCGAAAAGTTATCCCCACAAAAAGCATATAAATTTATTAATAAAAACAGATTACCAGGCTAATACGCTGTTAGCATATATAGTTAACTGAAAGGTCGAGGTTCAAGTTACCGAGAAATGTCTAAGATAAATCGTCGTCAGCGGAATAAGCCTTTTTTTTTTCTCAACAACCATGTCATCACAATAGCTCAAATGCTTTCCTTAAAGAAAAAGCCCCGACATTTTTTCTCAAACACTGTTCAAAATGGAGATTGGGTTTAATAAGAAAGACCCAGCCATCGTTGATAATCGGAGATAACTCCCGTTAACAATAATCAAGATCTAGCTAAAGCAGAACAGATAAATCGACAGAAATACACAGAAATGCCAGCTGAAACATTTCAAAAAAGCGGAAAAACAAAGCATACATTAAACCCAGGAACAATACAGATATACAGAGAAACTAAGAAGAAAAATCTAGAACATCAAGCACGGACCTAAAAGCATGAGCAAAAGTGAAGACGCAAAGATAAGCCTGAATCCCCTGGCCATAGCTCTTCAAGCAAGCAATGCCTCCTTAGTCCTTCCTCCTCCTCCTCCTCCTCTTCTTCCTCTTCTTCTTCTTCTATACACCACTAAAAGCGATGAGCAACGTTCTTGTTCTCGGGCTACTGCAGGAGGGCAACGGCTCTTTCGCTTTATTGAAAAGAGAAAAGCCGTAGTCTTTGGAAGTCCAAGAGCGAGCACTTAGCGTTGAAGGTTAGCTTAGCTAGAGAGCTTAGCCTAGGCTAGACAGTGATGTACGGTATCGCTTGGTGTTTTGTGCCAGGGACTCGCCTTCAGGGGCCGTGTGTCAGCGCCAGAACCGGACCTCAGAGTGGTTTGTGAATTTTAGTTGAATCTAATGCCTCGGTTCCGTAAAATGGCATGTCTGTTTCCCACAGTTCATATACTTTCTACGTGCGCAGCGCACTGTTCCTGATCCCCCTTGCTGCAAGCTCAGAAACCGGGATGACAACAATCCAAAAGGAAAAATCATTTCACAGTACACTTTTTTTTCCTTTTACAGCCTAGATTTTTGAAAGTTTTAATTTTTGTCTTGCATTATTATTTTTTGTAATTTCAGAAAATAATATTAACAATTATACAGTTTGAAGAGGTGTGCACTTTTTTTAAAAAATAAATAAATATAATACATTAAAAAAATTTAAATAATTTTTTAATAATAAAAATAAATGTGAAATATAAAACATTAAAAAAATTTAATTAATTTGTTAATAGTAAACATAAACGCATTATTTTTTTTAAAGTGCGATGATTACACAATTCTTAACTATATCTAATATTACATTTTAATTTTATCAATAAAAAAACAATTTCGATCAAACTCATGCTCTTGTATTTTCCAAACTTGTTTGCCTTTGTTTGTAGAGATATAGCCTCATGATCAACAATTCAATAATTCGAGGCTTAAAAAAAGGGTTCATTCATATTGATTCAGTCCATTCAAATTAAATCAGTAAGAATCAAACAGATTTTAATGGATTTTTTGAATCCGTCATTGAACCGCTTCAATCGATCAATTCGAACCAATCCTAACTAATTTTGGATCAATATAAGCTAATTCCAATCAATTCAAAACTTTATCTATTTTTAAGTTATCTAATAATTGAATCTTTTGTTAAATTTCTTGTACGAAAATATGATAAAGTTAAATATATATATTAATTTTGTCATCATTTTATTCAATAAGAATAGTAGAAAAATTGAGAGGCAAAACATGTAATTCTTTATGTTTTTAGTTAAACAAAAATATTAAGAGATGAAAGAGTATTTTGTATTAAATCATCGACATAAAATACTACATTTTTCATACACTTATAACTTAATAGTTTTTATTTTCTTCGTATATGAGGCAAAAAAATATTGAAGATTGAGGTTAAATCCATAAATTATATATTTATAACAACTATTTGGATTTATATTATATTTTTATTGGAAATAGTTAATGAATTTATATTTATAATCTTTTATATATGATATTAAATGCTTGAATTTCAATATATATGCTTTTAATAATTTTTATTAAATTAAAATAATCTATTCAAAATTATTATGAGTCGTCCAATTCAATTTGTTAAATCGCTTGATTCATTGCACTGTCCTTATCCAATTCCGAACTCAATTCCGATTTTTCAAACCTTGTACATTCGTTCAATTTTTGAATTATTTGGGTGCTTGCATTTATCATATTGGCATTTATTACACCAAGGAATTGGCTAGTGGTAAAAAGACGTTAATTTTGGTGATATGTTTCCTCTATCGAACTCTTGAATTCAATTTGTAGGGATTAGGGTTTGGTTTGGTTTCACAAATCTTTCAAATCATTTTTTCTCATTTTAATATCTAAATACTACTCAAATATAAATATTTTTCAATTTTAAATTTTTAACTTTTCATTTAATTTTTACTTAATTATCACAACTTTTCCAAATTTTGAAACAAAACATAAAAAAGAATTCAAAAATTTCAAATCGCAAAACAAAAATAATATTAAAAAATGAAATAATTTTGAGGTGACATGGCACGAGAGATTTTTTTCTCTCAAAGTCTAGTAGGGCGACTAGGTTTGCATGCTTTCAGCCGCCTGTTCCTTACCGCTGCCAGCAGGGCAGGGAGGTGGAGAGGGACCTTTGATTCATGGGGAGCATGGTGGGACATTTGCGCGCAATGTGGGAGTCTCTCCTGTGTTGGGTTTTGCGGATGTGGTGGCTGCTAAGCCACAATTTCTTCCAGAGGTGAACCTACCGTTGCGTGAACCTCGTTTTCAAGATGGTGCAATGTTTTTCCATTTTTCTAAGGTTGAGATTCAACAATCTACAGAGTCGTTTCAGTTCTTCGTGGTGCTAAAATTCCTTCAACGTAGGCCTTCGCTGGATCACGTTCGTGGTTTTATCAAGACTCGATGGGGATTGAAATCCATATCGGTTATTGGACAATTATGAAATCCGAGGAATGTGTTGGTTTGGATGGCAAAGGAAGAGGATTTTATTAGTGTGATGGCGAGAGGGAACTCTGAGATCCATGGGGTGCCGTTTTGAGTGTCTCATTGGACTCCTGAGTTTAGGGAAGAAGCCAATTCCCCATGGGTTCCTGTTTGGATTATGCTACCGGGATTGCCTCCTAATTTTTTCCAAGAATCAATTTTACGGAGTATTGGCAATGGTTTTGGTCGGTATTTGAAGCGAGATAATGCTACAGCGTGTGTGACTCGGCCTGAGGCTGCGCGCATATGTGTAGAAGTGGATGTTTCTCAACCAATACGAAATTTTTTTTGCTTGGGCACACCGGGTCTTGCGATGAGTCGTTATCAGGACGTAATATATGAATCTCTTCTGCAGTTCTGTGCATTTTGTAGGAAACAGGGGCATCTAGAGGCGTAATGTTTGAGGCGTGAACGTCATGTGGTTGACAGAAAGGATAAACAGATTGTAACATTTGATGAGGGTAAGAAAAATCCTGGAAAGAACATGTGGAAAATTGTGGGTAATAGGGGGAGTAATAATTCTGGGGTTGATAAGGAGGTGGGGGAACCATCGAAATCTAGACGTGATGCTATTCTTGAATCTTTCCGTGTGCGTAAAGAAGGAAGTGTTGTGGATACTCTGAAAGTTTGGTTCGTGTCACAGGGGGGTGAAGTATATGATACATGTCTGGATATTCAAAGTGAAGAAATATCACCTGCATTGTGTGATGTAGGTGGAGAGTTTCAGCCTGGAATTGTGGGTGAACTCAGGAGTGGTGAGATGATACAGGAAGTTGTATCTCGGCAAAATCAACAACAAGAACAGGGAGGGAACTGGTTTGAATTAATAGAGCAAGAGTCTGATGAGGAGAATCAGGAAATGAATGTGCAACCAGAACCAAGAAGCTCACTTCATTTGGTGGATGATGCGTTGGAGTTTGAGTTAGGTGAGTTGGGTGATCGGGATTTCTTTGTGGATGGACGCCATGGAGAATGAGGATATACTGAATAGGGTAGTCTCTAATGGGGATTTTGGGGAAGGGCTGAATGAGTTAGCGGCGAAATGTTTTGAATCTGAACTTGACATGCACGTGACTTTGAAAAAATTGAAGGGGGTTCGAAAAGAGAAATCTATTGTGGTGCTTGAGCGGTGTACTCGCTCAAAAAAATTTATATAATTTTAATGCATATCCTTACTTGGAATATTAGACGAATTCTTTCGTTGAAAAATAGGCTTTAGCGTATTTTGAATAAAAGTCACCCTTTAGTGGTGGTCATTTTAGAACCATTTTTACATTCAAATAAATGCAGTCGATGGGCAAGATGGATGAAGTTGCCGTCGTTTATTAATAATGCTGGGGCAGGGGGTAAAATTTGGATTTTTTGGGAGGATGAGTTTGAATTTGAACTCATAGCGATGTCGGATCAAGCAATCAGTGGGTGGTTTGTCCAAGGAAACTCTCGGATTCTTGTTACTTTTGTTTATACAAGCTGTTTTCGGGCTAAGCTAGTGGAGCTTTGGGATTTTTTGAGAGGGCAAAATTCTGGTGGCCTTCCTTGGTTTGTTGGGAGAGATTTCAATATTATTCGTTGTGATAATGAAAAGGTGGGTGGACTTTTACAGGCTTCTCATGCGAAAAGAGAATTTAATGATTGTATTCATGATTGTGAGTTGGTGGATCTCCCTTGTAATGGCAACAAATTATCGTGGTGCAACAGAAGGTTAGGAGGTAGAAGAATATGGGCAAGATTGGATCGTGTGCTAGTGAATTTGCAATTTTTGAATTTATTTGGTGATATACAGGTGTCTTATTTGACGCAGTCTTCATCCGACCACACATCGATGTTTGTTCAGATTACTCAATACGGGAGGTTATGGTTCGACCTTTCAAATTCCTTCATATGTGGGGTTCGCATGAGGGGTTTATTCCTCTTGTGCAGGAGGTATGGAACTCTAGTATTAATGGCTATGCTATGGTACGAATTAGTAGAAAATTAATACTGCTCAAAGGTGCTCTACGGAATTGGAATAAAGTCACTTTTGGTCAAGTAGAAGATGAACTTAAAAGGTTGGAAGCTCGTATTATTAAATTGAAAATTGAAGTATCCAATAACTATTCGGGGCATGTGGAAAACGATTTGCTTTAGTGTAAGTAGGAGCATATACAATGGGTTCATTGGGAGGAGATTTTGGAGTGCCAGAAGTCGCGGATTAAATGGATTACAGAAGGTGACTCTAATACTAAGTTCTTTCAAGCTGCAATGTGATTAAAAAAAAGAAGTAAGCAGATTGGAAAAATGAGATTGGCAGATGGAACTTTGCTAGAGTCTTCGGAAGCAGTACATGATGGGGCTATACTTTTTTTCCATGAGCTTTTTACTGCATCACATGTGATGAGTGAGTCGGTTGACTTGGATTTACTTGATCTGATTGTTTCCATGACCGACAATGAGAGGTTATGTGCTGAGCCTTCTTTGGAGAAGGTGAAGGAAGCTTTATGGACTATCCCAGCAGATAGTAGCCTGGGTCCGAATGGTTTTGCTGCAAATTTCTTCATGATGGCATAGGATATTGTAAAAAATGATTCGTTAGAAATGGCTACTGATGTATTTGCAGGGCAACCGTTTTCCACTTTCTTTGGGGCTACAAATTTGGTTCTGATTCCGAAGGTGGATGAACCTTTGGGATTTAGCCAATTTCGGCCTATTAGTCTTTGCTCGGTTGTGTACAAAATTATGTCAAAGATTATGGTTTTTCGAATGACCCCAATTCTGGATAAAATCATCTCCCCTAAGCAAGCTGCGTTCATTCAGGGAAGGAGTATTTTTTATAATATGTCGATTGCTCAGGAATTGGTCCAAGAAATTAACAGGAAAGTGAGAGGTGGAAATGTGATGCTAAAAATTGACATGGCAAAAGCTTATGATCGTGTGAATTGGTGCTTACTTTTGATGGTTCTTCGTCAGTTGGGTTTTTCGGAAAAATGATGTAGTATTGTTTTTAATGCTATTTCATCCCCTTTCTATTCAGTGATGCTTAATGGTTGCACTAAAGGCTTCTTCAAGGTTTCGCGCGGTCTTCGACAAAGTGATCCTCTTTTACCTTATTTATTCATTTTATCTGAAGAGATTCTCTCCTCTTGTGGATGCTCAACAAAGAGTTTTGCCTGGGCCGGATTAAACTTTTTCATTCTAGTGGAGGCTATGTGATTTCCCATTTGTTATATGTGGATGATGTGCTGATTTTTGCCAACGGAGGAAGGCCATCTATGCGTAATCTTATGGCGGTTTTGAGGAGGTATGAATTGATGTCAGGCCAATTAATTAATTCGAGTAAGTCGTCTATATTTTTCTCTTCTTCTATTTCGGTTGAAAGGAATATGGCTTTGAAAGGAATTTCTGGGTTCGTGGAAGGAAACTGACTGTGCACCTATTTGGGAGTGCCTTTATATGTGGGTCGCATGCGAAATAATATGTTTGATCCGTTCTTGGTTAGAGTCCAGAAGAAAGTAGAGGGCTGGAAGAGTAAAATCTTATCTTTTGGGGGAAAAATTGTGTTAATCAAACATGTGCTTAATAGTATGCCGATTCATATGTTATCGGTGATGAATATTCCAAAAGGGGTTATCTCGAGACTTAAGAAGATTTTTTCGAATTTTCTGTGGGGGCACTCAGTAGAAAATAAGAAAAGAAAATGGATTTCTTGGAAGCAAATTTGTTTACCAGTGGAGGAGGGGGTCTTGGTATTCGGGAATTTCATGAGGTCCAAGAATCCTTGCTTAGGAAATTTGCTTGGAAATTAATTAAAGGAGGAACAATGTGGTCAGATTTTTTTGCTTCAAAATATGTTGGAAATGACCATGTTTATTCAGTTATGCAAGGACACAGAGGCTTGAGATTCTGGAGGGGAGTTATGGCCCTTATGCCGAGAGCTCTATGTAACTCGAAGTGGTTAATTTAGGGAGGAAATGTGAATTTTTGATTGGATAATTGGTTAGGAGATGGTCCTCTAAGGGATTTTGTTCCTATTATTGGGAATGTTAATTTGAAAGTTAAAGAGGTGGTTGATGAAACGGGACCTATATTGATTCGGTTACGTGATTTGGTGAATGAAGAGATACTAACGAAAATTGTTACTGCGGGCGTTCGGCTTCGACAAGGCAATGATATATGTGTTTGGCATCATTCAATTAATGAGGAATTCTCCACCAAATCCGCATGGCAATTAATTAGAAATCGGGGTGAATTGTGTACTTGGAAGAAATGGCTTTGGAAGGATTGTATTCCAGAGAAGATGTCTTTTTTTGTTTGGAGAGCTAAAAGGAGCTATTCCGGTTGACGATGTTATTCGGCGTCTAGGAATTCCTTTAGTCTCTAAATGCGAGTGTTGTGCTCAGGCCAAGGCTGAAACATTCAATCATTTATTATGTGAAGGGGAAGGAGCTAAATTGGTTTGGAACTTTTTTATAGATGCATGCCAAATTCGTATTACGCAGATTCGGTGTTGGGAGGGAATGATGTGGTGCTGGTGGCATAGAGCTTCTATGTGCTCTCAGGTTGGTTGGCTTCGAGGGTCTCTCCTTATAGTCATTTCTTGGGCGATATGGAGAGGAAGATGTGCTGCAAGAATGGAAGGTATTAAATTTTTGCTTGAAAATATTATTCGATCAGTTAAAGTATGGATTAGAGATATGGCTTGCAAAATGAAAAAATTCCAGCGTATCGGTGGAGAGGATAGAGAGGTCATGGAGCAGCTCTCATGTCTGATTATTCCTATTTCTTCAAAGCCTATTAAATTAATTGCATGGAGTCCTCCGGACAGAGGAAGAATAAAGCTCAATGTGGATGGAGGTTCTTGCAGAAATCTGGGTGTGGCTGGGGGAGGGGGCATTCTTCGGGATTATAATGGCGACGTCATTGGGGGGTTTGCGCATACATATGGTCATGCCACCAATACCATTGCTGAATGTATAGCTGTGTCTGATGGATTTCGGTTATGTCGGCAATTAAATTTATGGGATGTGTTGGTAGAATCGGACTCTGCAATTATTGTTGGTTGGTTAGCATCCGGGATATGCAAGTATTGGTTCCTTTGGGATTTTTGGGAGGAAGTACAAAGCAAGGTAAGTGAGCTCAATGTTCGTTTTCACCATATATATAGATAAGCCAATATGATGGCTGATTTTTTGGCAAAGCGGGGATCGCAAGATTTGATATTAGATTTTTATTGTTGCCCAGATGACTAACATAAGAGGGGGGGTGAATTGAGTTGTATTTTAAAAAAATAACAATTATAAATCAAATATACAATATAAAATATAAACAAAATATGAAACAACAATAAATATAAAGAGTAAGGGTAAGAGAGAAGCAAATTCAGTATGTTAACGAGGTTCGGCCCCACTGCCTACGTTCTCGCCTCAAGCTACCCCTTGAGGATCCCCGAATTCACTATTCAATCTCCTTCAGGTGGAGATAGAAACCTATTACACCTTTGAACAACACCACTACAAAGGATCCGTGTAGAACACCCTCTACACTTGCAATCACCTTACACGTGGTGATTCAACGATTCCCTGTGTAGAACACTTTCTACACGCACAAGGGTTGTACACACCCTTTTACTGATACAAGAATTGATAGTGGGTAGGATATCAGAAAACACTCCTCAATGAGTGAAATAAGAACAATACAAGCACAAACTATATCTCTCAAAATGAACAAGGGTTAAGGCTCAATGCTTAGAGAAGAGAGAATGAAAGCTTTGAATGAGAGTTGTATGCTCTTGGTGTTGTGAATGTGAAGCTCTCAAATGATCTATTTATAGGCATATGAGACTTCATATTCAAATTTAAAAAGATTCACATGTCAAAAACATCATCATTCATTTTTCAAAAATTTCAAACCTAATCTTTTTACTTTTTGCATATGACAAAAGGAGCACACTTTGCTTTTCAAAAATTTCAAACCTAATTTTTTACTTTTTGCATATGACAAAAGGAGCACACTTTACTTTTCAAAATATTCAAACAAAGGCATCTTCCTTTTGCATAAGTCAAGAAAAGCATCAATCACTTTTGAAAATATTCAAATAAAACATGCACATGTGAAAGATGACAATCAATCATCTTTAATATTTTCAAAGTTCAAACCTTTAATCATGGCATGCACATGTGAAAGATGACAATCAATTATCTTTCAAAATTTTCAAATTTAATTTTCAAAATATTCATGCACATGTGGAAAATGTATTTTAATGCTTTATGATAAAATATTAATTTTTGAGCCTTAATCCTAATTTCGAATTTTAAGAGATTTACAACATTTCTCTATGACTTTAATGTGAACTTGTTTCCTTCTTGCTCATGCTTGGTTCCTTGATGTGCTTGACTCCATTGTGTGGACAAATTGAGCTTGAGACTCCTTCATTCTTTGAATTCATTTGTTATCATCAAAATCCATGTGTAAATATATAATTACACAAAACTTGAAACCTTAGGTTCAACAATCTCCCCCTTTTTGATGATGACAAATACTTGATAGAACCTGAAGCCTGTATTAATACTTAAGCTCCCCCTGAGAATGTGCGTTAGTTTTTCAAGCAAAAATATAAATATAATTCCAAGCATATATAACAAGTTTAGCAATTTAAACAATGTTAATGTTCTAGTCTAAAACTTCTCCCCCTTTTGGCATCATTAAAAAGGATCGGCAGCAAGTAAATAGACTGAAGAAAACGGTGCGTTAAAATACACTGTAGATAGTTGAAAAAGAGAATAATTGGATCCGTCCGTGACCCGACAAGTGTGGCTGGAGATTTGAAAAAATCGCCTGATGTTGTTGACAAACGAGATTGAAGGCTCCGAGTTTCTAAAAAATGTCATTTTCACCGAACGGAAAAAAAACATTACTCTTTGACTTGGATGATAGCTCGTCTTGTTCTTTATGCTATCTCTATAAAAGCAGTCTTAAAGTTCATCCAATCCGCATCAAGTTTTCTTCTTATCTCTATAACTCATCTGCATTCTTTCTACATTCTCGCTTTAAGTTTTTTAATTCTTCTCTCCATGGCTCATTCTTCTAACATTCCTCTAGATGCATCCATGAGGTATTCTACACCTCAATCTCCTGTCCTTTCTGCAGCTACCATTGGTGCCATGTTGCAGCAAGAAAATAATAGTATGGCTAATAAGTCAGACTCCGATGCTATCTACGACTTGGTGAGTCTCGGAACTCGCTACTCATCCTCTATTGTTGCTTTTTCCCAGCGGGTTCAAGCCAAAAACCATGAGGTTGAAAAGCTTAAGGAACAAATTGTTGTACTTCAACGAATTGTTCAAGAGTCTCACACAAGGGAAGGAATCCTTCGGCAGAAGAATAAAAAGTTGAAATCTCTATTGGATTCTTCATTCCGCTTGCCAGTTCCCATGAATAGGGATGACATGATATTGTATGAAGAGAATGAGCGTCTCAAACATGAGGCTAAGAACCTCAAGTTTATGTAAAAGTATTTAAGAAAAATCTATCTATTTTTATGAATTTTGATCTGTCTTTTAAGAGATATTCATAATATGCATCATACCTATTTCTCTTCTAATCATAGATAATCTATCTTCTGGTAAAGGTTTTGTGAATATATCTGCTAACTGATCGTGTGTGTTTGTGAACTCTAGTACTATATCGCCTTTTTGCACATGATCTCGAAGAAAATGATATCTTATTTCAATATGCTTAGTTCTAGAATGTTGTATTGGGTTTTTTGAAAGATTTATAGCACTTGTATTATCACATTTGATTGGAATGTGATTATACATGAGTTTAAAATCTTCAAGTTGTTGCTTCATGTAAAGAACTTGAGCACAACAACTACCCGCAGCAACATATTCTGCCTCAGCAGTAGATAGTGCAACAGAATTTTGTTTTTTACTAAACCAGGAAACTAATGCATGACCTAAGAAGTGACATGCTCCACTAGTGCTTTTTCGATCTATTTTACAACCAGCATAATCTGCATCTGTGTAGCTGATTAGATCGAAAGATGTGTGTTTAGGGTACCATAACCCTAGGTTAATTGTACCACTAAGATATCTAAGAATGCGCTTAACTGCAATTAAATGAGATTCTTTTGGAGATGATTGAAAACGTGCACATAAACACACACTGAACATAATATCTGGTCTACTGGCTGTCAAATATAATAAGCTACCAATCATACCTCGATATACTTTCGAGTCAACTGTCTTACCGGATTCATCTTTATCAAGTTTAGTAGATGGGCTCATTGGTGTTCCAGTTTCCTTAGCACCTTCCATCCCAAACTTCTTCAGCAATTCCTTAATATATTTTGATTGATTGATGAATGTCCCACTTTTTACTTGCTTAATTTGCAATCCGAGAAAGAATGTAAGTTCTCCCATCATGCTCATTTCAAATTCATCCTGCATAGTCTTAGCAAAAACTTGACACATATTTTCATTAGTAGCACCGAATATTATATCATCAACATAAATCTGAACCAAAAGAATATCATCATTTTCGTATTTAATGAAAAGAGTTGTGTCGATTTTTCCTCTTGAGAAACCTTTTTTAATCAAGAAACCACTGAGTCTCTCGTACCACGCTCTAGGAGCTTGTTTGAGTCCATATAGTGCTTTTGTGAGTTTGAAAACATGATTTGGAGAAATATGATTTTCAAAACCTGGAGGTTGCTCAACATATACCTCTTCATTTATAAAACCATTTAAGAAAGCACTTTTAACATCCATTTGAAAAAGTTTGAAATCTTTATAACAAGCATATGCAAGTAGCATTCGAATAGCTTCTAATCTTGCGACTGGTGCATATGTCTCATCATAATCAATTCCTTCTTCTTGATTGTAACCTTGGGCTACAAGTCGAGCCTTATTTCTAGTAATGACTCCGGACTCATCTTTCTTGTTTCTAAAAACCCATTTTGTTCCAATAATAGTATGATTTTTGGGTTTAGGAACAAGTGTCCAAACATCATTTCTTTCAAATTGATTAAGCTCTTCTTGCATAGCTAGAATCCAAGATTCATCAAGAAGTGCTTCATCAATATTTTTAGGTTCAATCTGAGATAAAAAAGCAGTATGATTGCAAATATTTCTAAGAGATGATCGAGTGCTTACACCTTGTGAAGGTTCTCCCAGAATTTGTTCCACTGGATGATCTTTCACAAATTTCCACTGTTTGGTTGCATCTCGTATTAAATTTTGATGATCTTTCCTGATGTCTCCATGTTGGACTTCCTCTATTGTGTTCTCTTTGTTGAGATTGAGACTTTCTGTATTATTTATACCTCCTGTTTCTTCATCAATGGATTTCTTGGAGAGTAGAGAATTAGATTCATCAAATACTACATGCATAGATTCTTGTACAGTTAAAGTCTTTTTATTGAATACTCTATAAGCTTTACTATTTGTAGAATACCCGAGAAAAATACCTTCATCCGATTTTGCATCAAATTTGCCTAAATTATCCCTGTCATTCAAAATAAAACATTTGCATCCAAATACATGAAAGTAACCAATGTTGGGCTTTTTCTCATTCCAAAGCTCATAGGGGGTTTTATCTAATTTAGACCTTAACATAACTCTATTTATAACATAACATGCAGTACTTACCGCTTCGGCCCAAAAATAACTAGGCAAGTTGTTCTCATTAAGAATTGTTCTTGCCATCTCTTGAAGAGATCTATTTTTCCTCTCTACTACCCCATTTTGTTGAGGAGTTCGAGGAGCAGAAAAATTATGCACAAAACCATTTTCATCACAAAATGTTTCAATATTTTTATTAACAAACTCTTTTCCCCTATCACTTCGGATACTTGAAATAGTATAGCCCTTTTCATTTTGAATTCTCTTGCATAACTTGGTAAAAGCATTATGTGCCTCATCTTTATGAGCAAGAAAGATGACCCAAGTATATCTAGAGAAATCATCAACAATAACAAAAGCATAATATTTTCCTCCTAGACTTGCAACTCTATTTGGTCCAAAAAGATCCATGTGTATCAGTTGCAGTGGTCTAGTAGTGGAAATATATTTCTTGGTTTTAAAAGAAGTTTTTGTTTGTTTACCAAATTGGCATGCATCACAAATTTTGTCTTTAAGAAAATTTGCCTTTGGTAAACCTCTCACAAGATCATTTTTTGAAAGTTTGGAAATAAGTTCCATGTTGGCATGACCTAGTCTTCTATGCCATAACCAATTAGTTTCATTTTGTACTGAAAAACAAATAGCATCTTGTGAGGTAATTTCTTCAAAATCGATTGTATAAACATTATTACTTCTAAAGGCAGTAAAACAAATGTTATAATCATGATCATTCAAAATAATGCACTTATCCATTTTGAAAGTAACTGTAAATCCTTTATCACATAATTGACTTATACTCAAAAGATTATGTTTTAGACCTTCAACAAGTAGAACATCTTCAATTATGAGAGAAGATTTATTACCAATTTTACCTATTCCCACGATCTTCCCTTTCGAGTTGTCTCCAAATGTCACGTGTCCTTCTTCTTTAGATCTAAGATCAAAGAACTTAGTCTTGTCTCCCGTCATGTGTCTTGAACATCCACTATCTAAAAACCATTTGTTTTTGCTTGTAGAGGACTTCATGCATACCTATAAAAACAATTAAAATGATTTTTCTTGGTACCCAAGTTCTTTGGGTCCTTTATTTATTAGTATTAGAAGAAACAAGATTTTTAGGTACCCATATGGCCCTAATAGTCATTGTATGTTTTCTTCTAATAGGACAAGTATGATAATTATGACCATTTCTATTACAAAAATTACAAATAGCATGTGACATATATGAAAATCTTGAATGATTATAATAGTATCCTTTTTTGACAAACTTATTATGAAAAGAATTTTGAATATTAGACTTTGATGTAGAAGGATTATCAAAGAAGTTTTTATAAGGTTTGAACTTTTGTTTTGGCATATATCCCAAGCCTGCCTTGTCAAAAACACATCTTTGACTACCAAGAAGTTTTTCAAAATTTCTTTTTCCATTCGTAAAGTTTTCAACAATATTTTCTAAATCAGTTTTCTTTTTCTTCAACTCAAGATTTTCGTCTTTCAAAACAATATTTTCTTTTCTTAAAATATCAATTTCGTTTGTTAAAGAAGAATTTTTCTTTTTCAAAGCAGTATATTTGATACCCAATTTTTCAAATTCTTCATATACCTCTTCTAAAACATTTTGCAATTCTTCATATGAAGGATTTTCAATATTATCAAAATTTGTTACCTCAATATCATCTTTAGCCATAAGACAGAGATTTGCTGATTCTTCATTGCTTGCTTCACTATCTGAGCTACTTGAATCATCATCCCATGTAGCTTTCATTGCTTTCTTGCCTTTGTTTCGATCTTTCTTTAGCAGGGGACAATCTGGCTTGATATGACCAGGCTTATTGCATTTATAACAAATTAAAGTATCATTTTTACCTGAATCTTTCTTGGAAAACTTTTTGAATGATTTCCTCGGAGGAGTTTTATTTTTCTTTAAGAATCTCTGAATTCTTCTTGTTATCATCGCAACTTCTTCATCTTTATCGTCATTTTCCTCATCTTCATCACTTTCACTTTCATGAGGAACAGCTTTAAGTGCCAAGCTCTTCTTTGGCTTTCCTTCTTCTTCTCCTCTTTTCAATGTGTACTCATGGGTGATAAGTGACCCGATGAGTTCATTCACTTCGAGCTTCTTGAGGTCTCTAGCTTCAAGAATCGCTGTCACTTTTGATTCCCAACGTTTTGGTAGAGAGTTGAGAATTTTTCTTACCATTTCCACTTTGGAATAAACTTTACCAAGAGCTGTCAAACTGTTTATGATGTTAGTAAAACGAGTGTGCATGCTAGAAATAGATTCATCATCATTCATCTTAAACATTTCATATTCATGAGTAAGAATATAAATTTTTGATTCCTTAACTTGAGAAGTTCCTTCATAAGTAACTTCCAAGTTATCCCAAATTTCTTTTGCCGTAGCACAAGTCATTACTCTATTAAACTCATTACCATTGAGAGCATTATATAATAAATTCATAGCAGTTAAATTCAAAGTATAAAGTCTATCGTCTTCACGATCAAACTCTTCTTCTTCCTTTTTGACCTTTACTCCACCAACCACTTTTGTTGGAATATAAGGTCCATTTACAATGCATTTCCAGATCTCTCGACCTTGAGCCTGAAGGAATATTCTCATTCTAACTTTCCAGAATGAATAATTGTCTCCACAAAAGAGTGGAGGCCGACTGCTAGATTGACCTTCACCAAATGAAGCTGCAATGTTAGCCATAAGATCTTAACTCAAAAGATAGTTAATCTTATAACAGAGCTTTAGCTCTGATACCAATTGTTGCCCAGATGACTAACACAAGAGGGGGGGTGAATTGAGTTGTATTTAAAAAAAAAAAAAAATTATAAATCAAATATACAATATCAAATATAAACAAAATACGAAATAGCAATAAATATAAAGAGTAAGGGTAAGAGAGAATCAAACTCAGTATGTTAACGAGGTTCGGCCCCACTGCCTACGTCCTCGCCTCAAGCTACCCCTTGAGGATCCCCGAATTCACTATTCAACCTCCTTCAGGTGGAGGTAAAAACCTATTACACCTTTGAACAACACCGCTACAAAGGATCCGTGTAGAACACCCTCTACACTTGCAATCACCTTACACGTGGTGATTCAACGATTCCCTGTGTAGAACACTTTCTACACGCACAAGGGTTGTACACACCCTTTTACTGATACAAGAATTGATAGTGGGTAGGATATCAGAAAACACTCCTCAATGAGTGAAATAAGAACAATACAAGCACAAACTATATCTCTCAAAATGAACAAGGGTTAAGGCTCAATGCTTAGAGAAGAGAGAATGAAAGCTTTGAATGAGAGTTGTATGCTCTTGGTGTTGTGAATGTGAAGCTCTCAAATGATCTATTTATAGGCATATGAGATTTCATATTCAAATTTAAAAAGATTCACATGTCAAAAACATCATCATTCATTTTTCAAAAATTTCAAACCTAATCTTTTTACTTTTTGCATATGACAAAAGGAGCACACTTTGCTTTTCAAAAATTTCAAACCTAATTTTTTACTTTTTGCATATGACAAAAGGAGCACACTTTACTTTTCAAAATATTCAAACAAAGGCATCTTCCTTTTGCATAAGTCAAGAAAAGCATCAATCACTTTTGAAAATATTCAAATAAAACATGCACATGTGAAAGATGACAATCAATCATCTTTAATATTTTCAAAGTTCAAACCTTTAATCATGGCATGCACATGTGAAAGATGACAATCAATTATCTTTCAAAATTTTCAAATTTAATTTTCAAAATATTCATGCACATGTGGAAAATGTATTTTAATGTTTTATGATAAAATATTAATTTTTGAGCCTTAATCCTAATTTCGAATTTTAAGAGATTTACAACATTTCTCTATGACTTTAATGTGAACTTGTTTCCTTCTTGCTCATGCTTGGTTCCTTGATGTGCTTGACTCCATTGTGTGGACAAATTGAGCTTGAGACTCTTTCATTCTTTGAATTCATTTGTTATCATCAAAATCCATGTGTAAATATATAATTACACAAAACTTGAAACCTTAGGTTCAACATTTATGATGCATCTTCCATTTACGGGTGGATTCGGGCTTTAATTCGATTAGATAAAATAGGCTTGCCTTATTTGAGACGGTGATCTATGATGTTTTATTTTAGCTTTTGATCTTTTTGGCACTTATGTGTTGGCTGTACATTGGTTTTGAGATTGTTACTACGGTATTCCTCCGCCATACGTGATCATTTTTTAATAAAATTTGGGACGAGGTATCTAGGGAACCTTCGACTATTTAAAAATAATAATAATAAATAAAAAATTAAATTATAACCCTCTTTTAACTTCATAATTTTTTATTGAACTTTTTCTTACTACTTTCCTAAAATCTTATAAAAATCTTAACTCAAATAATTTCACAACTATTTACAAATTTCTCATCTCCTCTGTTTAACTAACAAGGTTTAAGTCTAAGTGGTGTTTAGATGTTGAGATGAGATAAGATTTTTTTCTCTCATCTCAATTCCCAAACGGGGCCTGAATCACTGTTTATAGAGTTGTGCAACACCAAATAATGTATGGGTTGATCCCTCTAGCCTTGTTCAAAAATGGTTAATTAGCAAGGAATGTAAAACAATGCGTGCCGAAGTTCTTCTTCTCAACGAGATGCTCCTACAGCTCGGTCTTGATTTTTCATTTTCTCTTCTCCAAGTCTCCTGAACAAAAGCAAATGAAGGACGAACAATGAATCTTGCATAACAAAAACCTCATCACTTATTTTCCTCTTTTATTACTCATTCTTACTACAAATTAGCCCATTCCTTTGCAACGCCGAATACCAAGAATGAGTCTCTATCAAATCATCAATCGGTCGATTATTATCCTTCAAAATGTAATGAGCGAAAACCCAACATGCAAATTTTACAGGAAAATTCTAATAAATGGTGATTTTTTTTCCTCTAGCTAATAAATGGTGAATTTGTTGTCAAATAAGGGCACTCCAGTGGTGAACATAAGAGCAATTGTAGCTGATATTTTACTACACACAAGCGAATTCGCATACCGATCTACGTATCAATGCTGCTATCTTCATATTCAAAATTTAAATTGGCACAATTTTCATTAAAATCTGACTTTTTGACTAATCATATTGAATGGGTGCGCGTATTAGTACATAGAATCGCTTACAATCAGATTTTTTCATTGTAACTGTCTGTATAGAAATAGCAAGGACCTAGATTATAAAATCTTATGAAAATTGAAACAATAAAAAATTAAAGAAGCAAACAAATTAAAATTAAAAAACAAATACATAAGATGGAATAGTCTGTTTCACTTACAACCATTCACTCTCTAACCAGAATAAATGTCAATTGTACACTTACAATAATAGATTTCCTATTAAAGCTATATTGTGCAAGATTAATGTTTAAGAACAAACTCCGCAGAAATCAACAGATTAAGCACTTCCAATATTCTTGATATTCACACCGTTTCACGGCTCCCCCCACTCTCTAAGGAAAAGCCAGAGCCAGCGGCGTCCAACAGGGAGGGGGGAGCCTCGGCTCCCTCCTCCCTCCCCCTTTCCTCCCTTTGTTTTTCTGCTTTGTCTGGTTTTTTCGTCTAGCTAGTTGTTCTGCTTTTTCTGGTTTTGGAATAAGTTTGCTCGGTGATGGTCTGTGGTGATGGCGATGGCTCATGCGCATAGCCCACTCTCCCGGTGGTTCATCCCTCTCTCTCTCCCTTTTTCCGGTCGGAAACAGAGCTTGTAATGCAATTATCCACGCACGGTCGGAGAGTGGACGGAGAAAGTAAGGGAAGGATGTTCTCGGTCGGTTGATCCCGGTCGGATTGGTTTTTGAAAATGCTCTTGTTTAAGAGCATAAACCAGAGGATCATATACACGGGGCACCCACGGTCAGAGCATAAAACAGAGGATCGGTGGATGTTACCAAAAGGTAACGACGGCCTCTGAAGTGGTGGGATGAGGTGCAGGGTGGTATGGGTCATTGGCCGGGGGGGGGGGGGGACCTACATGCGGGATAGGAACGGATATGGTTGTCTCGTGGAGGTGCAGAAGTCGCTGATCTTGCCGAAGTGCAGCTCTAGTGGACCTCTTGTGGCTGCTGCTGCCCGTGCATTGGTGAATCCGTTGAGGAAGGGAGTCGGCGGCAGCACAAGTATATGATGAAACCCTAGCTCCCTTTGCAAACAGGATTGGTCCGTGGGCTTTGTGGTGTAATGGGCCATGTGTTAAGACTGGGCCTCTGGTTTTGTTTTAGACTGGTTCATGTATTTTGCTTTTATGCTTTTTGTTTGTTTTATTTTATATATAATAAGGAATATGCTATTGGACTTGAGGTCCATAGCAGTCGAGTCCCACTCCTCCTTTGGAGGAAGGTGAGTGGCTGTCTCACTCCTCCGTTGGAGGAAGGTGGGTGTTTGTACTCCTCCTCCTTGGGAGGGTGGAGCGTGTTAGTACTTCTCTTTTTCGAAAGAGAGGTCGTTTCAGTTCTGTTTTTTAACAGAGCGCATTCTCTATTGACTGTTGTCAATAGAGAATATATAGAAGTTAAGACAATGTCCGCCATAAAGAAATTTATGGGCGGGGGAGCCCCTCACAGTTGAGTAGTTTTGGCTAGTAATCTAGAATTTTCTAGTATTGATTAGTCGCAGTTGTAATTTCGGTTTTATTGAATGGAATGAAGTCTATTTTCAAAAAAAAAAAAGAACAAACTCCTCAGGAGAAATGGGGTGCTAGATGGGATTTGGGAGAGGGGAGACGAAAATGGATTTGGAAAACAATCGATGATGGTCTTTTTTCTCCAATTCTCTTTTGTTTTTTTTCTTCTCTCTTTTTATAATAGAAATAGCATTGACATGGCACTTCGTGCTCGGATTCATCCACCAAATTGTTTGTACCTCGATGAACTGTTTAAAAAAACCATACAAACACACTATTGATCACTGGTAAGGATCAAATGCATTGGTCCTGTAGCAAATTCGATTTATTTTTATCTATACCTAATACCATAGGATTTAGAGTACTGCTAGCAAGCCATCTAGTAGTTATCGCTAGGCATAGTGCTAGCATATTACAAATATTTTTTCTTTAATTTTTTTCAATAATTTTTTTAACCTCCCTAATCATTAAGAAGATAAAAATAAAATAAAAAAGTGAACCACTACATACACTAAAAAATTATACAAAGTAAATTTACAAACTGATGTGACTTTATGAAATCCGTTAGATCTACTTTATAATAGAAGTAACTTTATAATCTCACGTACTACATCAAGCCACATCAGTTTGTAAGTTTACTTTTATGTAATCTTCTTGTAATTAAAATATTTTCCATAATGTGAAAATGCCCAAATATACAAAATGGAGTAGGTTGACCCCTTAGGATTTAACATCACAAAACAGAATCCAGAAGAGATTTCCGCAAACCTTACCTCTGCAAATATTAACATTGGCATTTGCATTTTAGTTTTACAATTAGAATTTCTAAATGCCTAAATTAGGCTTGTATCAAAAAATTTGTGAAAGATGTCCTCTTGAGCCTCTCGTATAGAATCAAAAAGTCCTGGCTCGGGACCAATTAATCCTCAGACTTTCAGTTTCTTCCCATTCTTTCCATCTCCCTGGCTGTCAATATGCCAATCTATTTTACTTTTCTTTTTTTTTTTCTCTGAATTTCCGTTGCGATTAACGCCCACATCGACCAAGCCATCTCCAGATGCTTTTGTATGTTCTTTTTTCACTTTTGCCGCTCCAAGAAACTGCAGCAAGTATTGTTGCCAAGCACGGTAACATCAGGGTGCATCAAAGAACAGTAATGGGATTTAACACAGATTCTGTGTTTTCTTCCCTACTTTTCCAGAGTTTATAACATGCAAATTGTGAATAAGTGAGAAAGTAGTTAATCACTAGAGAGGAAAACAGTCTCGTAGGTTTTTGTGATGTGGAAGCAACACGTCACAAACAAAATGGAGCCATATTATGGCAGCGATTCAAACCCATTGCTAGAAAGGACAGCATACACAATCAGCTAATTCTAGTCACCCAAAAATCATGCATGTTATTGGCCTAGAGTTCACCTCTATTTCCTGGCTCTGCCCTAATGCCTATACAATCACTCAACCACTATATGAGAAGCCTTTTATTTATTTATTTTCTTTAAAACCCATATCAAAAGGTAGCATATCCCATTCAGTAAAATGAATAAGGAGATAAAAAATGAGAACAAAGAGGGGCAAAGGGGAATACAAAAAAAGGTGAGCCTTATCACACATTTTCACTCAAAAACAGATTTCTAGAAGCAGCGTTGTCCATGATGCTTAATATTGTGTAAAGGGGAAGTTGCCATTATGCTTCTCTAGCTGCACATCAACCATTGTTTAAGTAATTTGTACTAATCCAATTCACAAAAACAAATATTTGGCAGTGTAAGGAAACCTGGAGGAACGATTCAACAGATTGTTGATCTTTTGGTGAAAAAGCCACCTCATCTCTTTTCTTCTGCACAAACTCTACGTTCAGCTCAACCTACAGTACCACAACTGCTTTTATTCGGAAGTTGGTAAACCACAAATCAAACACCAAATTATCCAATCATTAGGTAATTGCCAAGGGCTACATGCATGGCAGCAACCCAATCCAAAAAGTGGGTGGGGCCTGGGAGAGAATTGCTACACCCGTAGTTAAATTTCTTTGTCAATTATAGACACCATACAAACTAAATTCTTATATCATAACTTGTACCTGATCAATAAAACGCTTCACCACACGCCTGAACCTCTCAATAGTAGTTATCTCATGAAACTTCCTAAGGTGGATGAGAGGAATAGTTGCCACTTCAGGAAAAGAAATGTGGTAGCTCCATTGAGCAAAGTGCACTTAGAGCAGTTCAATGGCTGATGAAACGCACGCCTCTTGGAAGTTTTGTGATTTTAACCAATATTTTGGCAACTGTAGAGATAACATCTTGTAATTATACCAAAATACAGTAATTTCTATTCTAGATAAGGATGTCAGAGACCAGCTGATGAATATTAAACTACATGATGAAATATGTGTCATTGAAACCAAATCAGTAAGAATTGAGGGATAGAACTACATCAGTATTAATTTCTAACCTTGACAGCAGACGAAAATTTGAAGGCCTTCCCACGTTTTCCACCCTCCTTGCCAACTTTATATTCTAAAACATCCAACACCAAAGATGCAACAGGAATGAAAACCCCACTAGAACTAGAGAGATTATTCAGCCATTGGATGCATTTAATTCTCAAAGGTAGATATCTTGGTCCAGGAAACAGGAGAGCCACGCCATTTATGATTTGAATGAGCATAAAAAGAAATGGCTGAAGATCGTAATTATGTATGCAGGCTACAATAAACATCACCCAGAGATCGATACAATTAGTGTATTGCCAACTGCATATTTTCTTGAGTGCTTCCTGACAATCAACAACAAAATGTAAAGCATCAGAAAAGTTCCCCCCACATCATGATAAACTTCAGACTCTCGTGAACAAGAGAAACAAGCTAATATGTCTGTATCCAACAAGGTACTGAAGAAAAAACGTGCTCATTGCATACCTTCTTCTTCGTTTGCAGACCCTGCTGCAGTATTTTAGCAAGTTGCTTAATGTAAATCATTGCTCTATTAGATGATTTCTGTACATCTAGGGAGCACAACTCAACCAAGGAGTTTCTCAGAAATTGAAAATGTTTAAGCAGGACTGAATCCACAAATTGACAGTGACCAATAAATGCTTTGTATGCTTTAACCAAACAAGTGTCAAAGCAACTGGAGCTAAAAGCAGAAGCCACATCTTCTATGATGAGAAATGAGTGTCAGGAGAGAGACCCTCCACCATTTGCCCATAAATGAACCGGGATCTACATCAATTTTTCAAAAAGAATAGTGAGTGAAACTTTAGTATGAGACTTGCAAATAACAAAAAAAGCATAAACCAATAATACAATAACATGGATATCACTACCCATCATAAGGATATTCAAATTTGCAGGACCCCATAAGTTCAAGGTATGGTTTAATTCTCTTTGTGCGAGTCCCTGTGGTATATTCAAACAACGTACGGCAATACAATAATCACAATAATTTAATAGCCATCCCATCATAATGTCCACTGATAAACATTCATATTTATGCTATGTAACACACACCCACACCCACACCCCAAGGATTTTAAGAAATAACAGTATTTTATCATTTAAACCGTAGTACCTTAACCAATCTGTACAGTAAAGAAGGAAAAGCAGCAAAATATATTATCGATGCTCTGAGCCGGGCTACAGAGAAGGCCAAAATCTCATGGTCTGTAACTTGATTCAAGAGATACAGTGTACTCCTCAAATAAGATTTGATTAGTGGGTTCAGAGCTTTCCATTTTGACGTATTCTTCAACTCCAAAATTGTCTCCTTCCTACAATTGGAGCTTGATATTCCAAGTAGCCCTCGAAATATGTTATCACCCTCATGAAGCATGAACATCAGCATCTAGCAGAAAGTTTCACTGTTCTAAATTATATGATATGAATTAGCACCGAAAACATCAGTTGATTTGATTCCGTAGTGGCACACAGTCCGATATCCATTTATAAGACTAGTTAGTGCAGGCAAACTCTTCTGCTCTTTGGCAAGTTGACACCAAAATCTAAGGGCAGACAGTGTCAAAAACTTGCTCTCATTTGACTGCATGCTTTCGTTACTTGTCTCACTCTTATTAGAAAATTGTTACAAGCAAAAACATACTGAAAAGTTCTTTAAATAGAAAAAACAAATTACATTAGTGGAATGATCAGTGTGAGTTTGAAAGACTTTCATTTCTAATAGACACATTCTCATTTGATCATTTCTCAAAGATATGGGAGAATCTGATCAAGAATCTACCGTAGAAAAAGAGCTATAACCGGTAGCAACTATAATGAGAAGAATATGGCTCGGAAGGAATGCACTTATCTTTGAAAATAAAGTTGAAAGCACAAGAATGTTAATTAAAATTGCTATGGAGGGACTGGAAGAAGGTGGGGCTGTCAAGCACGCGCAACAGAAAGTAATCAGATAAATCGGGGGATCTTCATCTTTTTCTTCTTCAGCTTCGACTTCAACTTCTTCTTACTCAGTTTATTTGGCTCCTTCAGCTTATCTTTCAACCTCCGGAGAAAGAGTTCCGGTGAAGGTGTTTTCTCCAGTAAATATATATTTGAGGTCCCTATTTTATTGTGAGAGATGAAAGTCTATGAGTGACTATAAACAAGAATACTATAGTGGATTTCTCCTCCTCAAACGCCCGTGGACGTCATTATGCTGAATCATGTAAATATGCGTATCTACCTCTTTTTTTTTCTCCGCACTTATTTTCCTTTCACCACTATAGATGTACACACTATCACCATACAGCAGCAACAAGACACTGCCGGGGGCACCAGACCGTGCCAATCGAGGCCCAAATTACCTCAGTGGACCGAAAATAACTCTTAATCCCCTTCCGGCCTATTGTACAATTTTTAGAGTATTAACAGGAATGTATCCAAATTTTGCTACAAATAATACATATTTATCTAATAATTTAATAAGAGAAGTGCTAAATGAACACAAAAATTACACAAATATAAACTCACAATCATGCGCATCGTGCATGTCTGCCACTAGCTGTTATATATACATTGTAGAATCAATGTCAAGATACAAGACTGGAAATGGATTCAAATACAATAGAAACTAATACATATTTTTCATCCCCAAACGCCTGCTTGGAGCATTTACAAGCAAATTAATATCAATAACAGTATTACACAAATGGTAAATTATAACTAGTCATATCAAACTGCTTTCATCCACCTAAATGGATACTCCAGTGATGGCAGTTGTGAGGAAATTATATGCTGCTTTATCCTTCTTGATTTGCACAAGTTGGTCATAGACGCACCATGCAAAACTAAGGAAATGAGTTCCATTCGACCCCTCAAGTAGCGACCACAATAGGTATGATGATATGTGACATGATACCATGCCGATGCTTTAGCTTTTGCTTTTGCGCTATCAGTACCGTCGTCTGCATCAATTCCCTCGTTGAACCAGTTCCTGGCTTCCTTTCTTAACGACTTTACAGCATATTTAATTGCATCTAGATCCCTCCTTCTATCAAAATGTTTTGACATTTTTAAAATATTGCCACTGAGAATTTCGGCTTCAGTTGGGATTCCATAGTAGTCCATCATATTCCCCAACTTGAAATCATAGACACTTTTATGTTTGAAAGCATCGTTGAGGTAGTTCTCAAAGCCGTCTACTTCCATTTCTGGGTCATAATACTGTTTTGCTAATTCCAAAGTGAAGGATTCCACTGGACTCGTGGGCGATGCAATATCTTTCACTTCTCGGAAAAGCTTTCCGAGAACAGATTTTGATTTATACATCTTTCTATCAGGCTTTTCCATGAAATCTGGATACGCTTTGGGGCGTAGCTTAGGAGGTATTTCAGCTACAATACCAGTTTTTGGGAAGTCAACCGCAATTGAGTGACGCATCGCAAGATCCTTACATTTAGGGCTCATTGCTTTACGGCGCTCCCTATCTGCAAAGACGACGTGGGCATTATCGATGATTCCTAAATTGTCGTTTACTATGTAGTCTGCAAAATTCTCTTCTACTTCCTGCAAGAAAACAACATGATGTTTTTTCATGTTAGGTGCATATGAATCATGGAAGTTGTTGCAAAGGACATGGAAACATGGGAGAGGAATGAGATGTCGTGTCAACAAATGTGTTTACATGATATAGATGTCTTCTATGTGGAAACAACTTCTTAGATCATGAAATACTTCTGTATTCTCGTTGGAAATGCAAGCATAGATGCAACTACTTATGAGCATATGCATAGATGGTTTTGTAATTGTTACTGCTAAATACCTCTATTGTAACATCATGATCGACTTCCAAAGTTGGTGCTGCATTATATTCCATTGGTTCAACTTGACGAGGAGGAATAAGATCAAGGTCCCAAGAGACGAAGTACATATCACCGTCCAAATCACTTCCAGAACATTCATTGGGATGGGGTCTAAAAGTAGAAATAGGCAGTAATTAATATTACATTCATATGCAAGTATGTGATGAATCTTATGTTTCTATATAGATTAAAGTCTCATATAAATGGGATATTGAACTCTTACCTCTTTCCCTTTTGTGGAAAAACAACGCAATCCACCATGTGATGTAGAGCGGGCACATCCACAGCTTTGAGGACTCTCACATCTCCTGGGTGTAGACAAGGGTTTTTCGCAACAACCACCCGACCTTCACAGATGAAGTTATCTGGGTTTGAACTGCTGACACTAAACGTAAGGGATGATTGGTTACACAGCTCCCTACTAAAGCGAGAAACTTGTAGAAATACTTGACCATATTCCAATGTCCTGGTTTCATCCATGCATCCCATCAAAGCTCTTCCATTTGGAATAAAAATCCTTGTTCTCAAACGCATGTCCATCAACTTAGATGCACGGAATGTTTGAAGCATCATTGAAAGAAATGGCTCGGCATCAGGTTTGTAACCACATATAAGCATTTCCTTGAGAGCATTTGAGATCTCTCTTGCGAACATCATTTCCAGTGCCTCTTGTGCTTTCAATGGATCAGTTAGTATGGCATTCAATTGATCTATAGCTGCCCTTTGCTTTTCTTGAAAAGCTCGATCCTTAACCCCTAGGTTAGACAAAAGAGTTACTATCTGGCGATTGAGAAAACAGGGCTGAAACTTACTCCAAGCCAAAACATCGAGTTTTGTGTCATGTGATTTGTATTTACACATGCTCTTCTTTCTCAATGACAACTTTATCGATGATGTCGGATCAACAGCCACAACACCTTTGTACCCGGCATATCGAATCTGAAATGCTGATGGAACAGAGCTGCAGCCTAACTTTGTTGCCACTTCGCGAGCCAATTCTGCAGATATCTTCCCAATGCCATCTGAGAAACAATACGTGACTTGTCCCTTCTTAACTTCCACATCCGGAATAATTTCAATTTCATCTATGCCAACGCTGGCAGTTTCTCTAGAAGAGCCAAAAGACTGACCCAGCCTGGCACCATATTTTGCCACATTCCTTATATCTCGAAAATCACCCATCCATTCTCTAATATCTGCTGCAGTCAAGCCAGGTCTTGAAGCAAACATCCAAACAGAATTTTCTCGTACCTGACTGGATGAGAAGGCAAGAAACTCAAACTTCTTATCCCCAATAACTATTCCATTTCTGAGAGTGGATAGTATCTTGTCATAAACTCTAGTTCGCTTCTTCTCATTTTCAGATGATGAACGTGGAGATAAAGTTGTTGAGCGCATTTTATCCAAGTCCTCATCGACAAAAGAAACACGAAGAAAATTATCAATATCTTTACGATAATGGCGCAAGACTCTGTTGGATAGATTCACCTCTGGACCACAGAAATATACTTTAGATGGAGTAACTTGAACCCTGTGTATATATACCAGCCCATCATCTAAAGAAATAGCATGAGTTGTTTGAAATCGAGCAGATGATGCGTATCCTCTGTACTGCTCCTTGAGCCATTTCACAGGTTCATAGCAGCAGTCCTTTAAATGAAAAAGCTTGTCCAAGGCACTTTCTATGTACTGGATTTTGATTCTGGTTGGATCGACCAACCTATAAAGATCTTCAACAATTGCTGGCCCAGGAACACGCCCATGCTGAATCAAAGAGTTGATCTTAAACAAGATTTTATATGGCAGGTTAAAGCCTGTTGGTGGATTCACAATGGGCACAAGACCTGAACTGCATGAGTAAGGAGAGCCTTCGATCAATTCAAATTGGCCTTCAATTTCTTTATAATGGACAAAATCATCAAGATGTAATTTCGAAAGCCGCATCTGTTTTGGAAGCTCCAAACATAGAGCATAAGATTGGCCAATGCAGCTGGATGGAGTGAAATCAACATCTCTGACCCACTCATGATGACCAACATCAAATTCATCTTTCACAAATATCCTTGGAGCACCAAGTAACTAGCAAAATAAAGAAGATAGAACTAATTAGGTTTGAAGAAAAAGGGTAGCAATGCCGACACAAAAACCATTAATTCCAAGGGATAGAACTTATGAAATGTAGATATGAAATTTGAAACTCGAATGAGACAGATATTTATTGATGTTGTATGGTGAAAAGAAATAGCTTATTATTGAATAAATGATATCAATAACTGTAATAGTTTAAAGAGTGTTTCTAAGAAAGAGTATGGCAACCTATGCATATATGAGAGATATTGATGAAATGTTATTTTGGCTTAAAGTTGTCGCCAGCTAACCTGAATGAGAAGAAACATTTTTGCTTGACCACGTGGAAGATATAGCTCAATCTTCGAAATGTTCTCATAAGAGATTTCAAACTTGTACTGATCTTTGGAAAGATGGGAAAAATGGAAGTACAATTTTCCATTTCTGAAATCAAATCTCCCAGAGACATCTTCCTGTTTCCAAAGCACAGAAAAGCTGTCCCCCGAAACCTGATTTCCAAAGTGCATCGCTATATTCTCCATGCTATATATATAGAAAAATCTTTGGCTCTGGTACAATATCAAACTTAAGTCGATCGCAAGCTTAAACTGCAGTTTCAGTATACAAATACTATATCAGTAGGTTACACAGAGCAAAGAGAGTCAGTCAACCAAGAAAACTAGAACACATGCATTACACAACTCAATGCATATTACTGCATTTGAGAGAAACTACAATTCAAAAACACAGTAACTCACAAGCAAAAGCAAAATTCAAGCCAATCTGAAACCACCCAGCATTCGGAATTCAAAGCAATATATATATGTACTCAAAACCAATTGGTTGACAAACGCTTCAATTGGAAGGGAATGAGAGAGAGAGAGAGAGAGAGAGAGTTTGGCCTGAAAGGAAAGCACTGTGTTTAGAATTGCTGGTGTGGGTAAAAACCAAGGCTCATGATCAACTATATATAGACGAGGGCAAAGAGAGAGCAGTCTCTGGAGTCAAAAGATGAGTAGTACTGTTAACAAACTACCCCTAGCAGAAGTATACTCAAGCCGACGTAGGCATGGGCTGTGGAGCCCAGCTCACTCCAAGTGACAACTGGCAGCATGTGATTGCTAAGGAAAGGAACATCGACGAATCTAATTGCTTTTTATAACACTTGATTACTAAGCTCACGAATGACAAACGTTGTTTATTATTGTTTGGGTTCCAAGTCTGGAAAAACGATTGGGCATTCGGACTTTCTAAGCCTTGTTTGGAAGTTAAACGCGTTGGTGTGGCTTTATGGAAATGAGTGTTACTTTTGTTTCCAATGACGGGGAAAATTCCTTCTTGCTGCCAAAGCTTGGACCTGAGAAGAACTCCAAAAGTGCAGACTTGGGCAACGAGGATTCCTTCTTGCTGCGTAAGGGTTGGCTCAAAATAATTGACTAGCGTTAGGGAAAAAAGAAAACTTGGCTCCTCCAATCACATGGTTCTTTCATCTGAACCTACAGTTGCCATTCACACTCCCCAAAACTTAATTGTGAACTCTGTTTGAGTATGATCTTGACCATTCCATGTGAACTCTGTTTCCGTCTTTCTACCAAACTGATGAAAACTTGATTGATCTCAAATTCCGCAACCCGGGAAGGCCCCCAGATTTTTTATGTATCCTCTTTTTGGTGCATATATATTCTCGGTGTTTCTAAGACTGGTAGTTTTTCTGATTTATTTTATTTTATATTTCAAATTATCAAGTAGTATTTTCCATGTTGTAGAATATGATATTGTAGGATCTGGTTTTGCTTTTCCATCCATTCATTCATTTAATATGAAACCATAGTTGGGCTTTGCCAAGATTGCTGTTAATAAAGTTTTTATTTATATAATAAAAAAATGTAATATGAAGCCGTAGCTTTATTAAAGCTTATAGCCCATCGAGAATCTTCTCTCTTCTGGCTTCAGCCTTTGTGATAGTTCTACTTTCCTTGTGATTCTTCATTTAAATTCATCAACAGAAATACACATGGATTGTTTCAAGAGTTTAAAAGAGATTAGTCCTTGTTCCCCTGTATGTTGTGGAGTCCTTATCAACATGAATGGATTATGAATTCATATGATTAGTGGCTCTATTAAGTTCATACAGGAACATGATACAGGTCTAGAAAGTTATGAAACCCCAGCTGAACATGATACTGGTCCAAGTTAGAATACTCTGCTGAACAGGATAATCTGAAAAGATTTTTTAAAAAAAGTGGCGGATTTGATAATTTATACATAATCACTTGTGTTAGGGGCTTGAAAATGGCTCAAGCTTTGCAATTATTTGTCAAACCATTTCCACATTCTTATAGCATTTAAGAGAGAAGTAGTTTTTATTTTTGGTGCACTTATGTTCGATTTTGAGTTGTGAAAATATAATGTATTGATTAACTCTTGTTTTTTTTATAGGTAAACGTTGAAGTGAGAGTTGAAATCTCTGAAATGGGAAAGGATATGATATATTTTTGTTGGTGAAGGGATGGAGTAGGTTGGGATTATGCTCTTACAGTGATCAGTGATGGAGTAGGGCTGTAGTGTCGTGGATGTTTTTCATATTTGTATTAATATGACTGCTACTTTAATTTAGCCCAGTAGATGAAAAAAGAATTGATGTAATTATGAATTGTAAGATCGTTTTGTAATGAACATTTGTATTGTGTTTTGTCATTAAGCTCAGGAGAGTTTTGCGGGTAATTTTCTCATCATTATAGTTGAATATGCTAAGATTACAGGATAATCTGTGACACGACGTCGGCGGCTTGGGGACAACAAGAAGTACTAGGGCATCTGAAGTCTGAACTGAACTCCCAGCTGTTTAGTTGATGTCGTGGGCTATCGGTGAGAAAGAGACCTGCTAATGGGCCGGGGCATTATTGGTGAAAGGGGCTGAAACAAATAAAGAGAGTTGGGTCCGTATGGGCCAATAGCTGCAACAATGTTTATCTTTGATTTAGTTTGTAAGGGCCTTGAGCCTAGTTACATTAAGGGCCTTTCAGTAATTCAGTATCTGTAGTACATAAGGTCTCTGTAGGGGACTTGACCTAGCATCTGGAATATTTATTGTTCATCTTATTGTGGAGGTGCTTTCCCTTGAAGAAAGTGTGGCTACTGTTCCGAAACAATTTTATTAATATTACAGTTCATCCATTTCCCATTTCATCCAACTATATCTACTTTATTCTATTATAAGTGGTATCTAAGAGCCTCAATCATGCATCCTTAACTCCAATGGCAGAAGGCACTCGATTGAAGGACCTGCATGAAGGGTTCACATCATTCAAGAAATCCACTGAAGCTCACATAAAAAATACTGAATCACAGTTTACTACCTTCGGTATTGAGCTACAAGCTGTCCGAAAGCAGATGGAAACAATGATGCAGCAGTTTTCAGCTTTGGCATCTGATATGCAAAAATCAAATACAAACGCATCAAGCAGTTTCAATATTCAGGGAGAGGATGTTGGGCAGCGAATGGTACCTCATGTGGGAGACATCCAGCCCAGATTTGTACTGCTTGACTTTCCAACATTTGATGGGGATGATCCACAAGGCTGGCTTTACAAGGTAAAACAGTTCTTTGCATTTCACAATACCTTACCTCACTAGCATTTAAGATTGGTATCTTTTCACATGGTTGGAAAGGCATTGTAATGCCTTTCCAACTTATAGGCTTTACAAGAATCCAAGAATCCAAGAATCCAACCACCACAGCTTATAGGCTTGCAAGAATCCAAGAAAAAAAATTAACCCTCCATAAAAAGCCAAACCCACGACCAAACCCATCTACATTTATAGAACCAGCCTCATTTAAATACCAACCACCACAGAATCCACACTCCACAGAAAACCACCAACCATATAACAAAGCCATGGTACCAGTGCAGAAAATCAGTCCAAATCAAATGAAAATAAGAAGAGAGAAGGGCTTGTGTTACCATTGTGACTCAAAATGGCATCCGGGGCATCGGTGCAACAGCCCTAAGCTTTATTTGATTGAGGAAGTTTTAGAGGAAAATGAGGAGACAGTGGAGGACGTTGGGCAATGTTTTCTCCGGATTGACCAAGGAGGAGTGAGTGAGGTAGAAAATGACCCGCAAAAGACCCCAGAGATTTCCCTACATGCTATTATTGGATCTACGGGCCCAAAGACTATGAGAGTGAAAGGGAAGATTGGCATTAAGTGGGTCATTATTCTTATTGACTCAGGAAGTACCCATAACTTCAAGGATCCAACAGTGCTTTCTCGGGTTTCCATACCCATAGTAGCGGAAGATAAGGTTAGAGTTAAGGTGGCCAATGGGGATGTAGTAGATAGTGAAGGGAGGGTAAAACGAGTACAAGTGGGGTAAAACAAGTACAAGTGGACATTCAAGGAATTGATTTTTTACTTGACATGTACGTCCTAGTGTTGGCAGGTTGTGACATGGTTTTGGGAGTCCAATGGTTATAAGGATTGGGACCAATACTTTGGAATTTTAAGGAGTTAACTATGCAATTTACTTACCAGCAGGTTGATGTGATTTTAAAAGGGCTTAATGGGCACAAATGGATTGAGGAAGGCTCCATTCATACGTGTAACAGCATGGAAAAGAAGGGGGTCATGCTACACCTCATTGAAAATTCCAAACAGATTGCACCCACCCAAATTCCAAGCACTATACAGAACCTACTCAACCAATATACTGACATTTTTGCCACTCCAAAAGGCCCACCCCCCAACCGTTCCCAAGACCACTCCATAACATTACAGCCAGGCACCACACCCATTTCTGTACGGCCCTATTGTTATCCCTATTTTCAGAAAGATGAGATGGAGAAAATTGTGAATGAGTTATTGAGCTCGGGAGTGATTCGGCCTAGCCAAAGCCCTTATTCTTCCCCTGTTTTGTTGGTAAGGAAAGCAGATGGCACAAGGCGTTTGTGTGCGGATTACAGAGCATTAAACAGTGCTACAGTCAAGGATAGATATCCAATTCTCGTAGTGGAGGAACTGTTGGATGAGTTACATGGAGCCAAGATTTTCTCTAAGCTTGATTTAAGATCAGGCTATCATCAAATCCGGGTCAAACCAGAAGACATTCCAAAGACGGCCTTCCGCACTCATGAGGGTCATTATGAATTCTTGGTCATGCCCTTCGGGTTGACCAATGCCCCTTCAACTTTTCAGAGTTTGATGAATCCGGTTTTTAAACCTTTTCTCAGAAAATTCATTTTAGTTTTTTTTTTATGATATATTAGTTTACAGCCCAGATGCAGCCACACTAGATTGTCTCTTCAAATCTCTCTTTAAACTATTGTCTCTTCAAATCTTATTTAGTCAAAAGAAATACAAGATATGCTGGACACACATTGTCAAAAGTTTTCTTACTAAGCCAGCGAGATTAACAGTAGATTGTCCCTATTTTTCTAGTAAACGATGAACCTCTGCTGTTATCTGCCGATGTTGACCTTGTATCTGAATCCTTTCTTGTTCCAGCTCTTCTATTCGTGGTTGCAGATCATGAGCATATCAATCTGCAAATATTTTCAACTCTTTGTTTTCTTGCTTTAGCCTTTTATTCTCTCTATCCTTATTAGCAAGCTTCTGTCGTAATTCAGATATTTGGATGTTAAGATGATCAATCTCACTCACCCTCGCCATTAACCTCCGAGACATGATCGTAATAGAGGCAGCATATTGACTACTGAGCATTCTTGATTCTGCAATAATCTCAGAATCAGGCTTACTTGAAAAACGTTTCTCTGCTCCTATCATGGTATTGACGGCCTCAGGAGAGAAGATTGATGGTTGATGCGTCAAAAGTTCCTGATTCAAGTCTGGAACATTATTGGAAGAGAATTGTTCGGCCATTCTATCGTTATGGAAAAATAGAACTTAGGTCAAGAAGCGATGTTTTTTTTTTCTTTTGGTATCTGATGGGTGAAAATGATCATTTTTTTTATAGAAACTCAGAGCCTTCAATCACGTTTGTCAACAACATCAGACGATTATTTAAATCTCCAGCCGCACTAAATTCATAGAGTTAGGCCTCGAGGCTTTGCAGGACTTGTCGGGTCACGGACAGCTCTCTTTTTCAACTATCTACAATGTCTATTAACGCACCGTTTTCTTTAGTCCATTTACTTGCTACAGATCCTTTTTAATGATGCCAAAAGGGGGAGAAATTTTAGACTAGAACATTAATATTGTTTAAATTGCTAAACTTGTTATACATGATTGTAAACTTGTTATATATGCTTGGAATTATATTTATACTTTTGCTTGAAAAACTAACGCACATTCTCAGGGGAAGCTTAAGTATTAATACAGGCCTCAGGTTCTATCAAGTATTTGTCATCATCAAAAAGGGGGAGATTGTTGAACCCAATGTTTCAAGTTTTGTGTAATTATATATCTACACATGGATTTTGATGATAACAAATGAATTCAAAGAATAAAGGAATCTCAAGATCAAGTTGTCTACACAATAGAGTCAAGCACATCAAGGAACCAAGCATGAGAAAGAAGGAAACAAGTTCACATTAAAATCATAGAGTAATGTTGTAAATCTCTTAAAATTTGAAATTAGGATTAAGGCTCAAAAATTAATATTTTATCATAAAGCATTAAAATACATTTTCCACGTGCATAAATATTTTGAAAATTAAATTTGAAAATTTTGAAAGATAATTGATTGTCATCTTTCACATGTGCATGACATGATTAAAGGTTTGAACTTTGAAAATATTAAAGATGATTGATTGTCATCTTTCACATGTGCATGTTTTATTTGAATATTTTCAAAAGTTATTGATGCTTTTCTTGACTTATGCAAAAGGAAGATGTCTTTGTTTGAAAATTTTGAAAAGTAAAGTGTGCTCCTTTTGTCATATGCAAAAAGTAAAAGATTAGGTTTGAATTTTTTGAAAAGTAAAGTGTGCTCATTTTGTCACATGCAAAAAGTAAAAAGATTAGGTTTGAAATTTTTGAAAAATGAATGATGATGTCTTTGACATGTGAATCTTTTTAAATTTGAATATGAAGTCTCATATGCCTATAAATAGATCATTTGAGAGCTTCACATTCACAACACCAAGAGCATACAACTCTCATTCAAAGCTTTCATTCTCTCTTCTCTAAGCATTGAGCCTTAATCCTTTTTCTTTTGAGAGATATAGTTTGTGCTTGTATTGTTGTTATTTCACTCATTGAGGAGTGTTTTCTGATAACCCACCCACTATCAGCTCTTGTATCAGTAAAAGGGTGTGTATAACCCTTGTGCGTGTAGAAAGTGTTCTACACAGGGAATCGTTGAATCACCACGTGTAAGGTGATTGCAAGTGTAGAGGGTGTTCTACACGGATCCTTTGTAGCGGTGTTGTTCAAAGGTGTAATAGGTTTTTACCTCCACCTGAAGGAGGTTGAATAGTGAATTCGGGGATCCTCAAGGGGTAGCTTGAGGCGAGGACGTAGGCAGTGGGGCCGAACCTCGTTAACATACTGAGTTTGATTCTCTCTTACCCTTACTCTTTATATTTATTGCTATTTCGTATTTTGTTTATATTTTAAATTGTATATTTGATTTATATTTATTATTTTTTTTAAATACAACTCAATTCACCCCCCCTCTTGTGTTAGTCATCTGGGCAACAATAAAGTTATGACTTATAAAAAAATTATTGTTTGAGTTTCCATGTGTTTCCATATTTCTTTTTTTGGGATATATATATCAACTTTTCATCATTTGACTTATATTTTCCGTCTTTTTGGGTTATGATTCTCCCACTGTAATACCTCATATTTAATAAGAGAGGGTGGTCAATGAGATCTTACATTGTTTAGGAGGGAGAAATTTAGATAGTTTATTATGATCCCAATGAGCTCCAATTGTAACATCGACCAGTCCTTTTGGAGAAAAATTACAAATGTGGTTAATACGTTTTGTTTGGGCATGCACAGCAACCCGGCCCGCCCATATTTTGGTTCGACCCGACCCAAACCGCAGGGAAAGTCCAACAAATGCGGATCGACCCAACTCAAAATTTACGAGTCGGGTCGAACCCGTTCTTTACTCTGCTTTCGATACCTTCAAAGTTCCAAAACCAATCTCTCATCTTACCTACTTGCGCCCACAACCACATCGTCTTCTTCCACCAAAATCCCTTACCCACTTTCTATTATGGCCTGGTGGTGATAGGAATCGCAGCTCTGCTTCTAGCCATATACAAGATCCTCATCATTAGATGGTGCACGCACAGCTGCAGCCAAAGACGATTGCCAAGACCGAGCCAGCTAGTGGAGATCTCTACAACTAAGATTTGAGAAAACCCAACCAGGTACTTGCTGTGCAGAATTCTCCAAAACCCTAAGAATACCCGATCGAAATCATAGCTTCTCCATCTGAAAAATTGAAGCCTTGAACATTCAGAAATACACGAGTGGAATTCAAAAGAAAACTCAAATACACGTATAAAAGAAGGAAAAGGGGAAAAGAAAAATTAAAAAAATCTTGATCTTGTAGAGAGATTTACGTTGTTTGAGGCACGTTTCTCTACCCCCCGAAATCTCTCTTCTCGGCCTCGGAATTGCCGCTGCAATTTTCAAAGATGGTATGCAATTTAGGTTTCGGTATTACCATCTTTTTTGCCATAATGTGCTCTGGTTGCAAAATCCGTGCAAGTATCAGTATGTAAATTGTTGTTGCATGCAGTAGGCTATATGATTTCATTATCTTCATTTACCTGTTCGGTTTGGCAGAGAATCGATTAAAATGCCAAAGACGAAAAACCCAGATGGAGGATTAAAATGCACAAAGTGAAAAACTAAACTAGTTATTCTTGGTAGCTTCACCAGCAATGGCTTGCGAGCTCAAATCTTCAATCAAGCCATTCAAATCAGAGTAAGAGAAGTCGAAGCGAGAAACAAGAGATTTTTCAGATTTTGAGTTGAGTTCATATTTCGTCCGATATTAGTCGGATTGGAGGGTTGTTGATACCGATGTGTACCCAACCCGATTTTAACGAGTTCGACCCAACCGGGTTGTGCGGTTCAGCGGGTATTTTGCACAGGCCTACCGATGTGTACCCAACCCGATTTTAACGAGTTCGACCCAATCGGGTTGTGCGGGTTGTGCGGTTCAGCGGATATTTTTCACAAGCCTAGTTTTGTTTCTGATAAAATAGAATCTCATAAAGGAAAAAGATTTGTGTTGGTGTTGTTGTATTAAGCTTCCTGTGTATTCGATGGGGATGGGACACAAGGATATTGTCCATATAAAGCTGTTATTTGGACTACAAGTATTGTTAGGACATGCTTTTGTCTATTACTAGAAATTTAATTCAATCCCTCATGTATATTTCTCTATTTTTTTCTATAGAAGTAATGATGGATGTTTGAAAATTGGATTGGACAGCACTTTGGACACTTGCATGACTGAAGATTTACAAAAATAGTTGCAGCCAAATAATGGCTTTAGCAACTGGTTTTGTCTTTGTTGTTGTATTTGTTAAACTCAAGCTAGAGAACTACAATACATTCTTATTGTTTTATTTTGAAAACTAAACTGATGTATTTCCTTCCATAGTTGTACATGATTGATTTGTAAGTAGGGAGTAGGGAGTATGTTACTTATATGCAATGGAATGAGGTTTTATGTCCTTTATTTATATGCAATGAAATAAGGTTCTGAATCTTATGATTATTAGATTTGAATGAAATGAGGGATGTAACTAGGGGACAAATCCGCAACACATTTTTCTTTTTTGATGTCTGCTGCAAGTTGTATCTATTTATTTGGTCAGGTTCATTGATATTGATCAAGTTCAAGATAGCTGGTCTCGTCTTATGGTTGCCAACTGCCCATTGGCTCTCCAATTCGCGAGTTAGCATATATTTATCCAAAGACCATGACAAGAGGCCAATATGGGATTGTTTGATCTCATTAGCTAGAGTTTCTCCTGAAAAGAATGCATTCTAAAATAGAATAAAGGAGGTTGAAAATCAGAAAGGTAAAACATCAAGGAATTTTAAAGGCATCCCGTACTCAAGCATGATGCATTCCAAAAGTCCTGAATAATAAGATGCACTCCTCATTGCATTTCACAATCGAACAAAAAATATTTACAAAGTTCAATGAAGTCCTATTTTTTTACACTTCTAAAAAATAGTACCCATTTTACATATCAGATTACCCTTTTACATATCATGGTTTATACTAATTGAAAATATTATACTTGAAAAAAATGGAACACTTTCATTTTCACAAAAATACTACACGCCTAATCTTCCCTCTTGTATGCCGAAAGCATCACTCCTCTCATTGCCCATTATGCGGTTTATACCTGTACCAACAGTGCAAAAATAAAATGCACGACCATCAAAATAAAATGCTAACTGAACACGTCTAACTAACTAACATAAATGCACAACAATCTAAAATAATTCAACCTATTTACATACATAACAATGCAAATGCACGCACAAAGGAATCTGTGTCCTTATTTATGAATGATGTTTTCATTCTTTTTTCGCATTTAAATATTTTTTTCATGATTTAGTAGGACGAGTGATTGGTTACTAAAAATTTAAATATTTTCACATTTAAAGGTGTTGGATTTGTCTCTATTTTCATCTTTAAAAAGGTGCTGCTGGTCTATACGTGCCCCCAATCTTTATAGTTGATTTAGTTATCTTTCAAAGTGTTTATCTTTAGATGGGATTGCAATTAAGCTTAATGATAGTCATCCACTCTTGCTTCTTTGATTGAAAACTTTAAAAATAAAGAAAATCAGTCATATCTTTGCCACCTTCAAAGAGGATGCATATCATTTGTGATAGGGGAAACAAAAATATGGACCAGAGGTTGTATGCTTTGGGGTCAAATGGGACCTACGAGTATTGGGTCTTTCCTTTTTTCTTTTTCTTTTTTTTTTTTATCTTTACCATAATACTTTGAGATTGAACTTCTAAGATCATAAGTCATTTCATGGGAATAAATGGCCCAAAAACCATTGTGGATGAGCTTCTTCCATTCCTATCTGCTACAGTTTGGTCGAAAATAGAGATAAATAGGACATTTTATCACTTAACAGCAGTATCTTTTTTCAAAAAATGAAATATGGTCTTATAGAAGAAGACAATCTTTTATTATAAATTATTGACATCTTCTAGACATAAATGAATGCATGATATACAGCAATCTATACAACTAAATGAGTATTTCAGAATTTTTAATTAGAAATGACCAATAAAATTGTCACGACATAAAATAGTCCAGCCCAACATTACTACTCGGTAAAGCTTCAAAACAGAGGCTAAACTCTTCAAATTATTATCAAAACTCGATAGATTCAAGTTATGTACATATCAAAACACCTAAACACGTCCGAGCCACGAAGGAGCTCGACTTTCAGAAAAGAGAAGGATCTCGACCCCTAGAGAGAGAGAGAGAGAGAGAGAGAGAGCTTGGTGAACCATTTCACAAAGGCGAACCACGATCTGATCATGGTGTTGAGTAGTGGAGTCTGGTCCACTTCGCTCGAGCAGCGGCCTTTTGTCGCTCGAGCGAAACCAGGCAGATTCAAACGCTCGAAGGCCGCTTGACTATGAGCTCGAGCGGTGCCTCCAGGAAGAGAAGTTCGCTCGAGCGAAGGCATTGGCCGCTCGAGCAAAATCAGGCAGAGTCGAACGCTCGACGTGCGCTCGACAGTGAGCTCGAGCGAATGCGGAAGAGAAGTTCGCTCGATGCGCGCTCGACACGCCGCTCGAGCGAATGTTCTGTGTTTTGCCCAGAATTAGGGTTTTCCGCCGTGAGAAGTATAAATAGGCCATTTATACTTCATTTGGCCGCGTGTGTGCCTCAAGAACTCTGTGAAGAACAATATTTCTCCTCCTCCATTGTATTGTGATCCTTCATATATATAAATTCTTTGCAACTCCCGTGGACGTAGGCAATTTTCCGAACCACGTAAATCTTGTGTTGTGTGTGATTGTTTTCTCTCCCATTTCATATATTTTTTCACTTCATTGTCATCAGTTTTCGTAACAATTGGTATCAGAGCCGTGGTTCGGATCTGAAGGAAGACGATGGCTGGAGATGAAGTGAAGGTATCGGGGATCGAGAAGTTTGATGGCAAGGATTTTGGTTATTGGAGGATGCAAATAGAGGACTACCTCTATGGGAAGAAGCTGCATCTTCCATTGTTGGGAAAACAACCGGAGAAGATGGATGAAGATGAATGGAAATTGTTGGATCACAAGTTTTGGGGGTTATTCGACTAACCCTGTCGAGATCGTTGCACACAACGTCATCAAGGAGAAAGACGACGGCGGATCTCATGGCGGCTTTGTCAGGCATGTATGAAAAGCCATCAGGAATAACAAGGTACATTTAATGAAAAAGTTGTTCAACTTAAAGATGGCAGATGGTACGTTTGTTGCACAACATCTGAATGATTTTAATACTATCACAAATCAATTGTCGTCTGTTGAAATTGAATTTGATGATGAGATACGTGCACTGATATTATTGGCTTCATTGCCAAATAGTTGGGAAGCCATGAGAATGGCTGTTAGTAATTCTGCTGGTAAAAATAAGTTGAAATATGATGATATTCGCGACTTGATTTTGACTGAGGAGGTGCGTAGGAGAGATTCAGGCGAGACCTCGTGTTCGAGTTCAGCACTGAATGTTGATTCTCGAGGGAGATCACATGATAGGAACTCGAATAGAGGAAGGTCAAAATCAAACCACAGAGGCAAGAGCAAGTTGAGGCCTGGTCAGCAGGTTACTTGCTGGAATTGTGGCAAAGCTGGCCACATAAGGAAGAACTGCAAAAATCCTAGAAAGACCGAGAATGATAGTGCTAATGTTGTAACTGAAGAAGTACATGATGCACTATTGCTTGCAGTTCATAGTCCAGTTGATGATTGGATACTGGACTCAGGGGCTTCCTTCCATACAACTTCCCACCGGGAGCTAATGCGAAATTATGTCGCAGGTGATTTTGGGAAGGTGTATCTGGCTGATGGAGAAGCATTGAACGTGATAGGGATGGGAGACATTGACATTGCACTCCCTCACAAGAACAAATGGACCTTGCAAAAGGTCAGACACATTCCTGAGTTGAAGAAGAACCTCATTTCTGTTGGGCAGCTGGATGAGTGTGGGCACTCAGTAGTGTTCTCAGATAGTACCTGGAAGGTCACAAAAGGGGCATTGGTACTGGCTCGGGGTAGGAAAACTGATACACTATATATGACTACCGGTTTGGTTAACACTATTGCTACTACCGTTGCAGAGAACACAACAAATTTGTGGCATTGCAGGCTTGGCCATATGAGTCAGAAGGGTTTGAAAGAACTTTTGTCTGGAGGCAAGCTACCAGAATTGAAGACAGTTGATCTCAGTATATGTGAGAGTTGTATTATGGGGAAACAGAAGAAGGTCAGTTTCTTGAGAAGTGGCAGGACGCCTAAGACAGGAAAACTGGACCTAGTCCACACAGATGTGTGGGGACCTTCCTCAGTGGCATCTCTTGGAGGTTCTCGTTACTATGTCACGTTCATTGATGATCATAGTAGGAAGGTGTGGATTTATTTTCTGAAGCATAAATCCGATGTATTTAATGTGTTCAAAACTTGGAAGGCCATGGTAGAGACAAAAACAGACCTAATACTGAAATGTTTGAGGTCTGACAATGGTGGTGAGTACATTGATGGTGGGTTCAAGGAGTATTATGCAGCTCTGGGTGTCAGAATGGAGAAGACCATTCCTGGGACACCACAGCAAAATGGAGTTGCTGAACGTATGAACAGAACCATAAATGAGCATGCCAGAAGCATGAGGCTGCACGCCGGACTACCACCTACTTTCTGGGCAGATGCAGCTAGCACTGCAGTCTATTTGATAAACAGAGGGCCATCAGTTCCATTAAATTATGAATTGCCTGAGGAGGTTTGGAGTGAGAAAGAGGTTAAATTTTCTCACCTTAGAACATTTGGTTGTCTTTCTTATGTTCATATTGATTCTGATGCTCGAAGTAAACTTGAGGCGAAGTCAAAGAAATGTTATTTCATTGGCTATGGAGACGAGGCATTTGGCTATCGTTTCTGGGATGATCAGGGTCGGAAGATCATAAGAAGCAGAAATGTAATTTTCAATGAAAAGACTATGTACAAGGACAAGTCTAGTACAGCTTCTGAAACAGCTCCTCAAGAGTCCGAGTTTGTAAGCTTGGATGACCTACCAGAGGTCACAGTGCAGAGTAGAGACGTGAGTGACGGGGAGAGTGGGTCCAGTGCACCCATTCCTATTATTCCGCAGTCAGCTTCAGAGCCGTCCACTCCTACAGTTGCAGTTCGACGGTCAGCTAGGACTAGCCGTCCTCCACAGCGTTTCTCACCAACCTTGAACTACATTCTGCTGACAGATGGTGGAGAACCGCAGAGTTATGAAGAAACCTTGCAAGATGAAAATTCTAGCAAGTGGGAGCTGGCCATGAAAGGTGAGATGGATTCTCTGCTAGAGAATCAGACATGGGAGTTGACAGAACTTCCATCAGGGAAGAAGGCATTACACAACAAGTGGGTGTACCGGGTGAAAACTGAGCTTGATGGCAGTAAGAGGTACAAGGCTAGACTTGTTGTAAAAGGCTTTCAGCAGAAGCAGGGTATTGATTACTCTGAGATTTTTTCTCCTGTAGTGAAGATCACAACCATCAGGATGGTACTGTCTATAGTTGCTACTGAAGATTTATTTCTTGAGCAGCTAGATGTGAAGACAGCTTTTCTTCATGGAGATCTTGAAGAAGACATCTACATGCATCAACCTGAAGGGTTTGTAGTACAGGGAAAGGAAGGTTCAGTTTGTAGACTGAAGAAGAGCTTGTATGGCCTGAAACAAGCTCCTAGACAGTGGTACAAGAAATTTGACAACTTCATGTGCAGTGCAGGGTACATCAGATGTCAAGCAGATCACTGTTGTTATGTCAGGCATTTTGACAATTCCTACATTATTCTGCTGTTGTATGTGGATGACATGCTTATTGCAGGGGCTAGTATTGATGAGATCAATAATCTGAAGAAGCAGATGTCAGAGCACTTTGCAATGAAGGATTTGGGAGCTGCAAAGCAAATCCTTGGCATGAGAATTGTCAGAGATAGAGCCAGAGGTACGTTGAGGCTCTCACAGGCTGAGTATGTGAAGAAGGTACTCAGCAGGTTCAATATGGACAAGGCCAAACCAGTTGGCACACCCTTGGGAAGTCACTTCAGACTCAGCAAGAATCAGTCACCCGAGTCAGAGGAGGAACAAGACTACATGAGTAAGGTTCCTTATGCCTCAGCTATTGGTTCACTTATGTATGCTATGGTCTGCACAAGACCGGATATTGCCCATGCAGTGGGAGTTGTGAGTAGATACATGAGTAAACCAGGAAAAGAACATTGGGAAGCAGTGAAGTGGATTTTGAGGTACCTAAAGGGCTCCTCAGAAACGTGCTTGTGTTTCTCTGGAAAGAGTTTAGAGGTGCAGGGCTATGTTGATGCTGATTTAGCTGGTGATATTGATAGCAGAAAGAGTACCACAGGTTTTGTTTATACTCTTGGTGGTACTGCAGTGTCATGGGGTTCTAATCTGCAGAAAACAGTTTCTTTGTCTACTACAGAAGCTGAGTATGTTGCAGTGTCAGAGGCTGCAAAGGAGATGATATGGCTACAGGGCTTCTTGGAGGAATTGGGTAAAAAGAATCAGAAAGGCACTCTCTATAGTGATAGTCAGAGTGCCATATTCCTTGCCAAGAATCCAGCATTTCATTCCAGGACAAAGCACATTCAAATCAGGTATCACTTCATACGATCATTGTTAGATGATGGACAGTTGTTACTTGAGAAAATTTGTGGTAGCAAGAACCCGGCTGATATGTTGACAAAGGGTGTCACACTTGAGAAACTGAAGTTGTGTGCAACTTCAGTTGGTCTTCTGGCATGAAGACAGGGGCAGTGAGTTGCAGAAGTGGAGGATATCACGTTTGAGGAAGAGGACGATGCAGCGAGTGTACCAGTCTCCAAGTGGGAGAATTGTTGAGTAGTGGAGTCTGGTCCACTTCGCTCGAGCGGCAAAAGGCCGCCGCTCGAGCGAAACCAGGCAGATTCAAACGCTCGAAGGCCGCTCGACAGTGAGCTCGAGCGGTGCCTCCAGGAAGGGAAGTTCGCTCGAGCGAAGGCATTGGCCGCTCGAGCGAAATCAGGCAGAGTCGAACGCTCGACGTGCGCTCGACAGTGAGCTCGAGCGAATGCGGAAGGGAAGTTCGCTCGACGCGCGCTCGACACGCCGCTCGAGCGAATGTTCTGTGTTTTGCCCAGAATTAGGGTTTTCCGCCGTGAGAAGTATAAATAGGCCATTTATACTTCATTTGGCCGTGTGTGTGCCTCAAGAACTCTGTGAAGAACAATATTTCTCCTCCTCCATTGTATTGTGATCTCTCATATATATAAATCCTTTGCAACTCCCGTGGACGTAGGCAATTTGCCGAACCACGTAAATCTTGTGTTGTGTGTGATTGTTTTCTCTCCCATTTCATATATTTTTTCACTTCATTGTCATCAGTTTTCGTAACACATGGTTGAACACAAGCTCGAGATGGAGTTTCAACAACAATGTACCCAGACAATCATTAAGACCCCAATCAGTACACAAATCAGGCGAAATCAGCACAAATCAAAGCAAATTGGTTATAATTGGATAAATACAAATCAATAACCAGCCTGATGCTTTTGATTAGAGCAATAACCTTGTAAAAATAAACTGGAAGGGAAGTCTAATAACTCGGCAAAACCAGTCTTTCGATCAGAGCAATAACCATGTAAAAATAAACTGAAAAGGGAAGTTTTTGTACCATCGAGGAGTGGCTTGGTGGGGCGATGGAGGAAATCTTTTCAATGAGGACCGACAGCTGGGTGAGGCGATGGAGGAAAATACCTTGGTGAGGGGTGACAGAGGAAAATACATCAGTGGGGGGCGACAGAGCTTTCGATGGGTCTGGTTTCTTAAGGTGCGGCGAGGCCTGGTTTTGCCGATATGAGAAACTGGTCTGAGGCCGATATGTCGTCTGGTTTCGTAAGAGCGAGTGAGGCACACTGCACACACGAGTGAAGGGATCTTCGTGGGTGTAATCAGATGAAAATAGTCTACTTCACATTTTATAAAATCTCCTACGCGTCTCATTCTAATTGCGGGCTGTTAAACCTATTAGAACAGTCTGGCTGTTCCAAAGTGGACTTCTTCAAAAATTTTAAATCTTAAAATAAAAATAATATTAAAAAAATTAAATTTTATCCATTTTTTAACTTAATAATTTTTTGTTAAACTTTTTCTCATTACTTTTTCAAAATCTCATAAAAATCTCAACTCAAACAATTTTATTATTATTCACAAATTTTTTATCTTATATATTTTATCAAACAAGGCCTAAGTCTAAGTGGTGTTTGGATGTTAAGATGAAATAAGATTTTTTCTCTCATCTCAACACCCAAACGGGTTGAATCATTGTTTATAGAGTTGCGCAACAACAAATGATGTATAGGTTGATCTCTCTAGCCTTGTTAAAAAATGGTTAAGTAGCAAGGAAGATTTTTCCAAGATATGGGAGAATCTGATCAAGAACCTACCGTAGAAAAAGAACTACAACGGGTAGCAACTATAAAGAGAAGAATATGGTTTGGAAGGAATGCACTTATCTTTGAAAATCAAATTGAAAGCACAAGAATGTTAATTAAAATTGCTAGGGAGGGATTGGAAGAAGATGGGGTTATTAAGCATGCGCAACAGAAAGTAATCAGATAAATAAGGGGGATCTTCATCTTTTTCTTCTTCAGCATCGACTTCATTTTCTTCTTCCTTAGTTTCTTTGGCTCCTTTAGCTTATCTTTCAACCTCCGGAGAAGAAGTTCCAGTAAAGGTATTTTCTCTAGTAAATATATATTTGAGGTCCTTATTGTACTATGAGAGATGAAAGTCCATAAGTGACTGTAAACAAGAATACTATAGTGGATTTCTCCTCCTCAAACGCCCGTGAATGTCGTTATGCAGAATCACGTAAATATGCATATTTGCTTCTTTTATTTTCTTCGCACTTATTTTCTTTTCACTACTACATATATACGCACCGTTACCATACAACAGCATCGAGACACTGCCGGGGGGACCAGACCATGCTAATCGAGGCCCGAATTGTCTCAGTGGGCCGGAAATGACTCTTACTCCCTTTCTGGCCTGTTGTGCGATTTTTTGAGTATAAACAGGAAAGTATTCTAATTTTGCTACAAATAATACATATTTATCTAAAAATTTAATAAGAGAAGTGCTACAGGCACAAAAAAAAAAAAAAAAAAAATACACAAATATAAACTCACAATTATCCGCATTGTGCATGTCCACCACTAGTTGTTATACATACATTGTAGAATCAATGTCAAGATACAAGACCGGAAATGGATTCAAATGCAATAGAAACTAATACATATTTTTCAGCCCCAAGCACCTGCTTGGAGCATTTACAAGCAAATTAATATCAATAACAGGACTACACAAAAGGTTAAATATAAGTAGTCATATCAAACTGCTTTCATCCACCTAAATGGATACTTCAGAGATGGCAGTTGTGAGGAAATTATACGCTGCTTTATCCTTCTTGATTTGCACAAGTTGGTCATAGATGCACCATGCAAAACTAAGGAAATGAGTTCTATTCGATCCCCCGTTGTAGCGACCACAGTAATTAGGATGATATGTGACATGATACCATGCCGATGCTTTAGCTTTTGCTTTTGCGCTATCAGTACCGTCGTCTGCATCAATTCCCTCGTTGAACCGGTTCCTGGCTTCCTTTCTTAACGACTTTACAGCATATTTAATTGCATCTAGATCCCTCTTTCTATCAAAATGTTTTGACATTTTCAAAATATTGCCACTGAGAATTTCGGCTTCAGTTGGGATTCCATAGTACTCCATCAAATTCCCCAACTTGAAATCATAGTCATTTTTGCGTTTCAAAGCATCGTTGAGGTAGTTCTCAAAGCCGTCCACTTCCATTTCTGGGTCATAATACTGTTTTGCTAATTCCAAAGTGAAGGATTCCACTGGACTCGTGGGCGATGCAATATCTTTCACTTCTCGGAAAAGCTTTCCGATAACAGATTTTGATTTGTACATCTTTCTATCAGGCTTTTCCATGAAATCTGGATACACTTTGGGGCGTAGATTAGGAGGTATTTCAGCTACAATACCAGTTTTTGGGAAGTCAACTGCAATTGAGTGTAGCATCGCAAGATCCATACATTTAGGGCTCATTGCTTTAAGGCGCTCCCTATCTGCAAAGACGACGTGGGCATTATCGATGATTCCTAAATTGTCGTTTACTATGTAGTCTGCGAAATACTCTTCTACTTCCTGCAAGACAACAACATGATGTTTTTTCATGTTAGGTGCATATGGATCATGGAAGTTGTTGCAAAGGACATGTAAACATGGGAGAGGAATGAAATGCCGTGTCAACAAATGTGTTTACATGATATAGATGTCTTCTATGTGGAAACAACTTCTTAGATCATGGAATACTTCTTTATTCTCGTTGGAAATGCAAGCATACATGCAACTACTTATGAGCATATGCATAGATGGTTCTGACAATTGTTACTGCTAAATACCTCTATTGTGACATCATGATCGACTTCCAAAGTTGGTGCTGCATTGTATTCCATTGGTTGAACTTGATAAGGAGGAATTAGATCAAGGTCCCAAGAGACAAAGTACATATCACCATCCAAATCACTTCCCGAACATTCATTGGGATGGGGTCTAAAAGTAGAAATAGGCAGTAATTAATATTACATTCATATGCAAGTATGTGATGAATCTTATGTTTCTCTATATATTAAAGTCTCATATAAATGGGATATTGAACTATTACCTCTTTCCCTTTTGTGGAAAAACAACGCAATCCACCATGTGATGTAGAGCTGGCACGTCCACAGCTTTGAGGACTCTCACATCTCCTGGGTGTAGACAAGGGTTTTTCGCAACAACCACCCAACCTTCACAAATGAAGTTATTTGGGTTTGAACTGCTGACACTAAACGTAAGTGATGACCGGTTACACAGCTCCCTACTAAAGTGAGAAACTTGTAGAAATACTTGACCATATTCTAATGTCCTGGTTTCGTCCATGCATCCCATCAAAGCTCTTCCATTTGGAATAAAAATCCTTGTTCTCAAACGCATGTCCATCAACTTAGATGCACGGAATGTTTGAAGCATCATTGAAAGAAATGGCTCGACATCAGGTTTGTAACCACATATAAGCATTTCCTTGAGAACATTTGAGATCTCTCCTGCGAACATCATTTCCAGTGCCTCTTGTGCTTTAAATGGATCAATTAGTATGGCATTCAATTGATCTATAGCTTCCCTTTGCTTTTCTTGAAAAGCTCTATCCTTAACCCCTAGGTTAGACAAAAGAGTTACTATCTGACGATTGAGAAAACAGGGCTGAAACTTACTCCATGCCAAAACATCGAGTTTTGTGTCATGTGATTTGTATTTACACATGCTCTTCTTTCTCAATGACAACTTTACCGATGATGTCGGATCAACAGCCACAACACCTTTGTACCCGGCATATCGAATCTGAAATGCTGATGGAACAGAGTTGCAGCCTAACTTTCTTGCCACTTCGCGAGCCAATTCTGCCGATATCTTCCCAATGCCATCTGAGAAACAATTCGTGACATGTCCCTTCTTAACTTCCACATCCGGAATAATTTCAATTTCATCTATGCCAACGCTGGCAGTTTCTCTAGAAGAGCCAAAAGACTGACCCAGCCTGGCACCATATTTTGCTACATTCCTTATATCTCGAAAATCACCCATCCATTCTCTAATATCTGCTGCAGTCAAGCCAGGTCTTGAAGCAAACATCCAAACAGAATTTTCGCGTACCTGACTGGATGAGAAGGCAAGAAACTCAAACTTCTTATCCCCAATAACTATTCCATTTCTGAGAGTGGATAGTATCCTGTCATAAACTCTAGTTCGCTTCTTCTCATTTTCAGATGATGAACGTGGAGATAAAGTTGTTGAGCGCATTTTATCCAAGTCCTCATCGACAAAAGAAACACGAAGAAAATTATCAATATCTTTACGATAATGGCGCAAGACTCTGTTGGATAGATTCAACTCTGGACCACAGAAGTATACTTTTGATGGAGTAACTTGAACCCTGTGTATATATACCAGCCCATCATCTAAAGAAATAGCATGAGTTGTTTGAAATCGAGTTGATGATGCGTATCCTCTGTACTGCTCCTTGAGCCATTTCACAGGTTCATAGCAGCAGTCCTTTAAATGAAAAAGCTTGTCCAAGGCACTTTCTATGTACTGGATTTTGATTTTGGTTGGATCGACCAACCTATAAAGATCTTCAACAATTGCTGGCCCAGGAACACGCCCATGCTGAATCAAAGAGTTGATCTTAAACAAGATTTTATATGGCAGGTTAAAGCCTGTTGGTGGATTCACAATGGGCACAAGACCTGAACTGCATGAGTAAGGAGAGCCTTCGATCAATTCAAATTGGCCTTCAATTTCTTTATAATGGACAAAATCATCAAGATGTAATTTCGAAAGCCGCATCTGTTTTGGAAGCTCCAAACATAGAGCATAAGATTGGCCAATGCAGCTGGATGGAGTGAAATCAACATCTCTGACCCACTCATGATGACCAACATCAAATTCATCTTTCACAAATATCCTTGGAGCACCAAGTAACTAGCAAAATAAAGAAGATAGAACTAATTAGGTTTGAAGAAAAAGGGTAGCAATGCCGACACAAAAACCATTAATTCCAAGGGATAGAACTTATGAAATGTAGATATGAAATTTGAAACTCGAATGAGACAGATATTTATTGATGTTGTATGGTGAAAAGAAATAGCTTATTATTGAATAAATGATATCAATAACTGTAATAGTTTAAAGAGTGTTTCTAAGAAAGAGTATGGCAACCTATGCATATATGAGAGATATTGATGAAATGTTATTTTGGCTTAAAGTTGTCGCCAGCTAACCTGAATGAGAAGAAACATTTTTGCTTGACCACGTGGAAGATATAGCTCAATCTTCGAAATGTTCTCATAAGAGATTTCAAACTTGTACTGATCTTTGGAAAGATGGGAAAAATGGAAGTACAATTTTCCATTTCTGAAATCAAATCTCCCAGAGACATCTTCCTGTTTCCAAAGCACAGAAAAGCTGTCCCCCGAAACCTGATTTCCAAAGTGCATCGCTATATTCTCCATGCTATATATATAGAAAAATCTTTGGCTCTGGTACAATATCAAACTTAAGTCGATCGCAAGCTTAAACTGCAGTTTCAGTATACAAACACTATATCAGTAGGTTACACAGAGCAGAGAGAGTCAGTCAACCAAGAAAACTAGAACACATGCATTACACAACTCAATGCATATTACTGCATTTGAGAGAAACTACAATTCAAAAACACAGTAACTCACAAGCAAAAGCAAAATTCAAGCCAATCTGAAACCACCCAGCATTCGGAATTCAAAGCAATATATATATGTACTCAAAACCAATTGGTTGACAAACGCTTCAATTGGAAGGGAATGAGAGAGAGAGAGAGAGAGAGAGAGTTTGACCTGAAAGGAAAGCACTGAGTGTAGAATTGCTGGTGTGGGAAAAAACCAAGGCTTGATCAACTATATATAGACGAGGGCAAAGCGAGAGCAGTCTCTGGCATCAAAAGATGAGTAGTACCGTTAACAAACTACCCCTAGCAGAAGTATACTCAAGCTGACGTAGGCATGGGCTGAGGAGCCCAGCTCACTCTAAGTGACAAGTGGATGCATGTGATTGCTAAGGAAAGGAACAAGGACGAATCTAATAGCTTTTTATAACACTTGTTTACCAAGTTCATGAATGACAAACGTTGTTTATTATTGTTTGGGTGCCAAGTCTGGGAAAACGATTGGGCATTAGGACTTTGAAGCCTTGTTTGGAAGTTAAACGCGTTGGTGGGGGCTTATGCAAATGATCTTTTTTGTTTCCAATGATGGGGGAAAATTCCTTCTTGCTGCCAAAGCTTGGACCTGACAAGAACTCCAAAAGTGCAAACTTTGGCAACGAGGATTTCTTCTTGCTGCGTAAGGGTTGGCTCAAAATAATTGACCTCATTGACTAGCGTTAGTGAAAAAAGAAAACTTGGCTCCTCCAATCACATGGTTCTTTCATCTGAACCTACAGTTGCCATTAACACTCCCAAAACTTAATTGTAAACTCTGTTTGAGTATGATCTTCCGTCTTTCTACCAAACTGATGAAAACTTGATAGATCTCATGAGTAAAGGGCAGTTTAGATCATCAACCCACTTCAACCCATCTTATTTAATCATTTCAATTTTCTCAAATTTCAACACAAAATATATTAAATAATTTAATTTTTTCAAATCTTAAAATAATAATAATAATATTCTAACAATATTTTATTCAACTTTCATCTCAACTCATTGAATGTTGAGTTGAGTTCTTTATAAATAGTAGTGAGTTGAGTAAATAGAGTATGTTATGTGGGATCCATTTAAAATGAGTTTAGATGTGTTTAGATGTTAAAATGAGTTTAATATTAGAGAAATTTTATTTGCAGTCCTCACTTGGAGATTGCATGTTCATGCCCAGTATTAAATGCTAACAAACATCATTTTATGAGGGATATTTTTATAATTTTAAAAAATTTAAAAAATAAAATTGTCTAGGCCTATATTACAGTCCCCATTTGAGGACTGTATATAGCATTGCTCTCAATATTATTTATAAAAAAAAAAAAATTTGAAAAAGATTATGAGTTTCACATATAAATATGTGTTGAGTTGAAAAGGTTGTAGGTCCTACGTATAAAGAGATTTTGAGTTGAGATGAGTTTAGTAATCTGAGAGTTGATTGTTTAGATGTTAGATTCAGTTTAAAATTAGACTAAGCTGTGTTTTGATATTGAGTTGAGTTGAGTTGAGATAAAAGTTTAAAATTAAATAAAATATTGTTAAAATATTATTTTTTAATATTATTATTATTTTAAAATTTGAAAAAAATTGAATTATTTATTATATTTTATATTAAATTTTGAAAAATTATAATAATTAGATAAAATAAATTAAGATGAGCATTAGTTGATAGCAGAGTCTTGCGACCGAAGCCCAGAAATTTTCTTCGCAGACATCGTTTGGTTACACAGATGAGATGAGATGAGATGAGATAAGAGGTTTTAAATAGTAATGAATAAAATATTGTTATAATATAATTTTGTAATCTTAATGTTGTATTGGGATTTGAAAAAGTGAAATTGTTTATTATATTTTGTATGAAGATTTAAAAAAGTTATAATGATGAATTGAAATGAAATAAGATGACGTTTTTAATTTTGCGTAAACAAACAAGTCATAATTTTTCTCTCCCCCTCAATTTTTTTATTCTTTTCAGTGACTGTCTAAAGTGATTGGACAAGATTGCTTTACATTATAAAACTCGGTGTCTCTCAAGAATGTTTTATTGTTTTTTTTATCATTTATTTTATATATATATTTTTTTTTTTGTAAACTATTGTTACTTTTATAAATTATCTTTATTCTTTTGGACTTGTATCAATTTTTACTTTTTGAAAACTTTGTCGCGTATTTAATTATTTTTCATTGAGAGGCTAATGTGGAATTACAAATTCTCAAAGAAGGACCATGTTACTAATTTTCCCACCCTTCCTCACTGTTTAGGTTTGGACGTTGAGATAAGTTAAGTTAAATTATAAATAGTAATATTTTATACATCTTATTAAGATGAGTTTAACGTTTTAAATTGAAATATATTAAATAAGTTAAAATGAGTTTAACTTTTGTATGTAATGTTGAAAAATTAGTAAATTTTATGAATAATTAATATGAGATGAATTGAAATGAATTAGGTTTAGTTAAACAACCCAGCACCTCATTTCATGGGTTGCGTCTCTGCCCCGTTTGTTTATATAAATCTAAACTATCTCGTCTTATCATTACAATTTTTTAAAATATTTATATAAAATATAATAAAAATTTAATTTTTTTAAATTTTAAAACAAAATTAATATTAATAAATTATAATATAATAATATTTTATTTAACTTTTAATAAAATATATCACTTCATCTCATATAAACTGTGTAATTAAATGAGGTTCGTGTTTTGTGATGTTTTTGCCTTTTGCTTTTCAAGGAGCTTACAGGTTAAGTATGCACCAAACAACCACTCAACATCGACACACGCTCGACGGGAGAGTACCGCCACCATGCTTCAAGGTTCACTGATTAGAATCTTGTTTTAACCAGTGCGTGTGGGACATGCCGTGCACTGTTTTTCCGTCCCAACATAGACGAAATAGTCAAGATTATAATTAAATATTTTAGATTGAAATAAATAATTTAATTAGAAATTTTCTAGAACATCGTTAACTAAATGATAATAAAAAGATAAAAAATTATTAAAAATTAGGGAATAAAAAATAATTTAAAATATATTAAAAAAGAGTCATTTCACAGAAATTATAAGAGCAGAAAAGTTTATGAGAATATTAATGACTACATATAGTTTAAGCAAACGTAAAAATTAAAATTATGATTTAAAATATTCACAAAAGTTTTAGAGAATATTAATGATTATAAATAAAAATACTTTATTTATCTTTTCTATGTTTTAAATGTGTTTAAAATTAAATATTATTTTTCTAATAAATCTTCCTAAGAGTTAGATTTTTTTTCCTATCAAAATATTAGATGAAATAAAATTAAACGGGAAAAATATATCTAAAACATTTAATTTTAGTAAAAATGATAAAAAAAAAATTGTTAGAAATATCAACAGCCTTGGTGGGCCAGGCCCCCCTCACCCCTGTAAATAATAATAAAATATGAAATTCCCAACGTATCCCTGTAAAATTACGAAATTGTCTACCAATTTCCTTAAACAAATTGATTAGATCTCAATATCTAGAATTATTAAACGAATCAAAATACTCAAAGAGAATAAACAAATTTGTAAGACATAACGATTGATTACGAAGGGAAACCCTTTAAAGAACTCTTTAAAGGTAAAACCCTACGGAGCAGCCAAACCCAGAAAAGTCAATCTTATTATTTGAAGAACAATTACAAGCAATCATCAATTACAAAACCTTTGAAATTCAACTATCTTACTTGCCAAGACAAACGACGTTTGTCTTCTACCACAGTAGCAGCCAGAACCTCTGGTGATTTTCAAATGTTGACTTCCCTTCTGGAATTTCAGAGGCTGAAATCCAATCGATGTTACTTCACACTCAAAGCACGATCATACTCAAGAAGAGATGAAAAACCCCATGAAAATTTTCAAGTGAATTTTTTCTCATAAATACTCAGAATATCCTCTCTAAAATTCGTGGCTCCAATTCCATAATAAGATACAAAACCGAATCCATTTAAATAGAAAGTCTGGAAAGAGTTCTAGTCACAGTAGGACTCTGCTGACGGTTAGCAATAGTCGCGAAAACATGTTCCGACGGACTGCTAACATTTCGCAAATAACAATCTTCTAGATTGACTAATCTGTTCAGCTTTCTTCAGGATATACCAGGACTCGATTTTAACCTCAAAAACTTATCTAAACACCACATAAGACTTCTAGACAGACTCAACATTGTTTAAAGATAAATCAATAATTATTTTACATTCATCCTAATAAATTCAAATAAATGATAAGATAAGCCTTATCATATAGTTATCTAATCCTAACTAATTTTTTCCTCTACAATCTCTCCCTTTGACGGATTAGTTACAAAACCAACTTGATGAATGTAATATAAAGCCTGTCAAAAGCACAAACTGAAAACCAAGAAACCGAGTAGGAATTCCAAGCAAATAATCAAGAAAAACTTATGTCGAGCAAAAATAAACTTTCTCCCCGTTAACAAATTCATTTCAGCAAATTTATTAAACTCCCCCTAAATTTCACAACACCAAAATATTTCAATTTGCTCTTTCAATACTCCCCCTTTTTGTCACTAATCTGACAATAATCATAAGAGAATAAATACCACTAATGTGTGCCGAAGTGAAAACACTAAAAAAAATATGATAAAGAACTCCCATGTGTCTCAACTTTTCATGGATTAAATGCACATGAAGTTTCTCCTAACTGCATAGGTTCTAGTATCGTTTCATCCTCACTTGAGGAGTTCTCAGATGGCACGGGAGGAGTGAACTTCTTGCGCTTTGCCTTTTCTTTGAACCTCATCTGAAGTAATACAATAACTAAGTCAGAAAAAATATTTTCAAATTCAGAATATAAGAATCAATTGATATTAAAATCCCATATTATTATTTTTATTTAATAAAAATATATTTTTTTTTCTGTTTATTATATGTTTGTTGAGAAAAAAAAATGAGAACTACTCATGCTTAAGAGCTTATTATGTGTATAAAAAACTCTCTAAAAACAGCCCAAAAAAAAATTTGAGATGAGTTAGGAAATAACACAAACACTTAGGTGTGCACCCGTGAGAAAACAAAAACCATAAGCCAATGAGCTACACAACCTTGTCCTCAATACATGTATAGAGTAGATAGAGTCAACTAAAAACAACCCATTTACGGGTATTTTAGCTCAACCAAACAGCCCAATACTTCATAAAATCAAAACCCTTCACACATGTTTCATTTATCCATATGCCAAGGAAAAAAACTAGAATAAGAAAAAAATAATGGAATCGAGGATACTTACCTTGATGATGGAAAGTGGAGAAAATAAAGAAAGGCGCACCATGTATTGAGGCTTGCGTGGAGGAGCCAAGAGTTCGTGAAGGTGGGTATAGAGAAGGCTTAGAAAGAGGGCTGAAGCAAGTGAAAGAGGCAAGAGTGGGTTTTAAGACTTTAAAGCATGACCCGCTCATGCACGTGCTGGACCAAAAATCCCACTGGAACTTATACTCTTAGAAGGAAAAAAAAAAACACCCACTACACCATCTTGACCAAAAAAAAAACTTTATATTTTTACTTTTGTATTTATTTTATATAAACCAAAATAAATAGAGATTAGAAAAAAATAACACAAAAAACTGAACTTTTTCTTTTTATTTTATATAAATATATAAATAAGCAATAGGACAAGTAACATACCTAGATGCATCTTAGTTCAAACATAGTGTAACTCAAAAAATAAATTCAGTAGAGTACACCCTCTTATTTGCAACAATCACTATGGATGTTCACTCCTCATAAGATCATCAATGTCAAAGTTCATGTGAGTGTGTGAGTGAGTATACTTCTACCATAGCATATTTATGAACTATTTTCTTCAATATATTTTTTTTATACCTTTATTCATGAATGATTGCTTCTTATAGATGCTCACAAGAGTTTATTGGTTCACCTTAAAAGTCAAACTTTATGCTAGGTTCTAGATACATGAGCATCTCCTTTAAACACTAGTTTGTACAACCCCTTTTTGTGTTCATGTTTGTTGCTCATCTTTTTCCATAATGATTAAAGTGACGATTTTTTCTGTAAGAACTTAAGGTGGTAGATTCGTGTAGGGTGTTTGTCTTTTTCCGCAATGAATTAACACCGACTTTTTCTATATGGATCAACTCTTTGTGTTTGGCAAGAGGAGAGCTCTTTATTGATGTACTAGGTTCAACTAGTATTAGTCAATTTAAGGCATGAACTCCCTCTTTGATGAGCATCTCATTAAAAAAAATTGAACTTTAATTATAAAATGCATACATATAGATTCCTCACTGTGCATTCAAAATGAACTTTGCCAAGATAATCCATAGGGTTAGTATGCACAAAGTGAATCGCACAAAATAGAGAGATGCATAGGTTCAAAAATTTATTAAGTGAGAACACAAATGTTTAAACTTTGACATATCAAGTATGCACTTTCCTTAGAGAAAAGTTTTAAACCAAATTAGAAAAAAAAAATTATATTATATTTTTCTTATTTAAAACTGAAAAACAGAAACATAAAAGTAAAACAGAAAAATAAAATGCATGTCCTAGACAAATGCAATAATATAAAGAATGTAAGAACATACAAGTAGTCCTATTAATTAATGTGACATAGTATCTTCTTTGACCACTCACTTTGCTTTAAATTTTGGTATATTCTTTTCATTAACACCATTTTGTATGATCTTTTCTTTATTTTGAAAGCAAAAATCTGCTAGTTCACCAAGTTTGAGACTTAAAAAGGTTATCTGTTGATTCATATTCTCAACTTGATTTTCTAGACTCTTCATTCTTCTTTGTGTATTTCTGTCACCATTCATTTTCTACACTTGGTAAAAGTTAACACAATGTGGTCTTATATGATCAACAATTCCACAATTATGACAAATAGGAATGAATTTATCATGCAGAATTTTTTAATGAACTGGTTTGGATGATAGATGATTTTGAACATTCTTACCTTGACTTCTTTTTACAAAAACTATACCTTTAGATGTTGTAGCAACGGATGAGGTGGCTAGTTTTTCTTTCTCTTTTGAAGTCATATATCCTAGTCTAGTTCTATCATTACTCACTTTCTGACAACTCAACATTTCTTCTAATTTCTGTTTTGCTGTTTTTCCTTTGCACTCTTGAAGTTCTTCTAATCTCCTTTCTAGTGCAGTCTTTTGATCCTTCAATCTTGATATTTCAACATCAGAATTTTTAAGTGCCTCTGAGAGAATATTTTTCTCACCTTCCACAGCAGTGAGTCTATTGTACAGCTTTTTGTTGAGTTTCTTTAATTTGACTACTTCTTCACATACGTCATTATATGCTTCTTGTATGCTAAAATCCTGATCAGCTTCAACAAGTGCTACATCTGAATCACTAAAGGCACATTCATTTCCAACTTTTGTTAGTTCAACCTCAGTAAGATCATTCACAACAGAAGAAAAAACAATAAAAGATTTTTCATTGTCAGAAGATGAATTTTTAGAGTCAGAACTGTCACTAGGTGACACATTCAAATCTTTTCCTTTACTTTTTATGAAATTTTGACATTCAACTCTTATGTGACCATACCCAGAACATTCATGACATTTCACTTTGTATTTCTTTTCACTTTTATCTCTATTCCAATTTTCAGATTTATTTTTCTTACCAGAAAATTCTTTTCCTCTTTTTGATTTTCCACTACCCTTTTTATTAAACATGAATTTTCTAAATTTTCTTGCAATGAGAGCTATTTCCTCATTATTTAAACTTTCTTCATCAGAGGAGTCCTCACGATTTTCTTTTACAGTTTTCAAAGCAATGGACTTACCTTTTCTTGCTTGAGGAAGTGAAGACTCATATGTTTGTAAAGATCCGACCAGCTCTTCAACTTTTATTGTATCCAAATCTTTACTTTCTTCAATAGCAGTAACTTTAGGTCTGAATCTTTCAGGTAAAGACCTCAAAATTTTCTTCACGATCCTTAAATCCTCCACCTTCTCGCTAAGATTAAACCTGGAATTCACAATATCATTCAGTTTAGCATAAAAATCATTAAAACTTTCGTATTCAAACAATTTAATCTTTTCAAATTTTGAAGTTCGCATTTGCAATTTCGAATTTTTTACTATTCTTGTGCATTCATGTGTGACCTCCAAAATATTCCAAGTTTCTTTAGCAATCTCACACATGGAAATTCTTTTAAATTCTTCGGAAGATACCGCCATGAAAATAGCGTTAAGTCCTTTGCTATTCAAATTGCAATTGCTGATTTCATCTTTTGTCCAAGCATCTATAGATGTGTCGGGTTTAGTCCATCCTCGTTCAACCGAATGCCATACACGTTCATCCAAAGACTTGAGAAAAGCCTTCATACAAACTTTCCAATAAGCATAGTTTTCCCCATCGAAGTATGGAGGAACGTATCATGATGTCGACATGATCTACAAGGGCACAGATCACACTCGAATGAGTAGACCACGCTCTATGCCAATTGAAATTCCCAACGTACCCCTGTAAAACTACGAAATTGTCTACCAATTTTCTTAAACAAATTGATTAGATCTCAATATCTAGAATTATTAAACGAATCAAAATACTCAAAGAGAATAAACAAATTTGTAAGACACAACGATTGGTTACGAAGGGAAACCCTTTAAAGAACTCTTTAAAGGTAAAACCTTACGGGGCAACCAAACTCAGAAAAGTCAATCTTATTATTTGAACAACAATTACAAACAATCATCAATTACAAAACATTTGCAATTCAACTATCTTATTTGCCAAGACAAACGACCCGTTTGTCTTCTACCGCAGTAGCAGCCAGAACCTCTGGCGATCTTCAAATGTTAACTTCCCTTCTGGAACTCCAGAGACTGAAATCCAATCGATGTTACTTCACACTCAAAGCACGATCATACTCAAGAAGAGATGAAAAACTCCATGAAAATTTTCAAGTGAATTTTCTCTCATAAATACTCAGAATATCCTCTCTAAAATTAGTGGCTCCAATTCCATAATAAGATACAAAACCGAATCTCTTTAAATAGAAAGTCTGGAAAGAGTTCTAGTCACAGTAGGACTCTGCTGACTGTTAGCAATAGTCGCGAAGACGTGTTCCGACGGACTGCTAACATTTCGCGAATAACAATCTTCTGGATTGACTAATCTGTTCAGCTTTCTTCAGGATATACCATGACTCGATTTTAACCTCAAAAACTTATCTAAACACCACATAAGACTTCTAGATAGACTCTACATTATTTAGAGATAAATCAATAATTATTTTACATTCATCCTAACAAATTCAAATAAAATGATAAGATAAGCCTTATTATATAGTCATCTAATCCTAGCTAATTTTTTCCTCTACAAAATAGTTTGTAAATAATATTGAGATTGTTTGAGTTGAGTATTTTTTAAGTTTAAAAAAAAAAAAAAAAAAAGGTTATATAAAAAATATTTTTTATTTTTTATTTAAAATTTTAAAAAAGTTGTGATAATTAATTTGAAAATATTTGTATTTGAGTGATGTTTAGGAATAAGATGATATAAGAATTTTAATATTGAAGCTTTTTCCAAACAAACCCTATATATTTAGTGCTACAGTCTCCATTTTGGATCTCGAGACGGGTAATATTTTTTTTCTTTTTTTATGCATCTCTCTAATTTTGTTAAATATTTTTTAAAAAATATTTACAACATTATTAAAAAATATTTTCTTAATTATTAAATTAAAAAAACACACACACAATCGAGATCTGTGGATAGGACCAATAGCATTTTCCAAACTAAATTATGTTAAGAATACTTAAAGGTTTTGTTTGAACATTTGAAGTATCTCAAAATTTTATGAATGATAGTAAAAAAATTTAAGTGAAGATGTTTATTTGATTTTGAAAAATGATAGACAAAAACTAAAATAAAAATATTATAAAGTTAAAAAAATTGTTTGAATTTTATTTTTGTTATGAAATTTGTAAAAATTGTATTATTTTTGTATTTTATTTTAAAAATTGTAAAAGTTGTAATGGTTTTTGTCTTTGGATAATGAGTACATGATGATTAAATGAAAATGTTGAAAATTTAAAATTAAAAAGTGTTTTATTTTTAAGTAATATTTAAAATAAAATTATGATAAGTTTTTATTTGAGAATTTTATATCTCATCTTTACTTCAGATGTCCAAATATATAATGAAATTACATGCCAAACTAAGAAAGTTGGAGCTACAGTAAGACTTTTAAAACAAATGGAGTCTTTCAAAAAAGCATTGAATTTTTGTTTTCTTAGTGAGATTGTTACAAAATGTCCTAAATTTACTTGGTCAAACGATAGAAGGGATAGAGGGTTTACAAATGAGAAGTTGGATAGAGCTGTTGCAAATCAGAATTGGAACCAATTCTTCCCAGATTCACACTGTTATGTGTTACCTACTATTAAATCATATCACAATCCCCTTTGGATAGTTTTGGATGAAAATTAAAGAAGATTAAGAAGAAAGACTCATCTATTCAGATATGAAACTTCATGGAATCTAAAAGAAGAATGTGCTAAGGTAGTTCAAAATGCTTAAAAGCGACACTCATTGGTTTCTTCTAATGAACTAGACATTTGTAGGAAGATCCAAGCATGTCAAGATGCATTGAAGCAATGGAACCAAACTTCAAACAGGAGAACCAGTGGGGATGTTAAAGAAAGAATGGAAAGAATCTCTCTCTTTCAAGGCATACCAAATATACCTCATAATTCCATGTTCATGCACCTACAAAAGGAAGTGAAGAGCCTTTTAGAAAAAGATGAACTTAAGTGGAAGCAAACGAAGAACAAAATAGCAATGGTTAGCACATGAGGATAGAAATACTACTTTTTATCACATGTTTGCTAATCAAAGGAAAAAGTCAAACTTCATCAAGAATATTATTAACAATGCAGGAGTGTTAAATTCATAGCAGACCACTATAGGTGTGACGCCCCCAAATTCCGCTTGGGATTGAACGGACATTTGAAGCGTCGAGACATGCAACACAAGGTTACATGCCCCCGTTCATGACATATAAGATGCAATGTTCCTAACATGCATCTAGCATTATGCAATATTCGCAGCGGATAATTTTTTTCTTTAGCAATACTATGCACCAAACTAAAAATATCCCAAATACTTGAAACATATTTCATACATAAAGGCATACTAAAAAGCCGTGATCACCACACTAGTCCAAAATGGTTGTGATCAAAAGAATACTTGAGATACAACTCCAAAAGTACAAGTATTAACCTAAGTTAAATACTATACCATCATCAACATCGCACCGTAGCCTAGATGACCGTATTCAGATGGTCAGATTCCAATTCTTCTTTGGGTCCTGTAACAAGATCTACCATTCGGGGGGAATGGTAGTTGGGACTACCACAGTGAGATTTGATTACAAATCTCAGTAAGTTAACATAAAACTCACACACAGGTTAAAGATGCATGCATGGCAGTAAAAGCATAAATGCATAAGTAAAGTCGTACATAAGCATAGCATAACTTGACATATAACATGACATAACCAGAACTTAAACGTGAACTGAACTTGACTTAACATGACATGAACTTGAGTTTAAAACATAACATGGACTTGAAATGTAGCATGAACGTAAACATGCATAACATAAATATGAACTTGAAAATAACATAAACTTGAACATATCATGACATAAACGTGAACTTGAGACATACTGTAAACGTGAACTTAACATGATGTGAACATGAACTTGGAACATAACTTGATCATGAACATAACATGTACGTGTACATAACAAAACATGAACTTGATCTGAAACTTGACTTATCATGCACTTGATCTGAAACTTGACTTAATACGTACTCCACAGTTGTTGTGGCCCCACGTATTCTACGTGTCACAATTGCTGTGTCTCACGTAGTGTATGCTCCACAGTTGTTGTGGCCCCATACTTCATGCTCCACAGTTGTTGTGGCCCCATGAATACACGTAACATAAAATATAATACGTACTCCACAGTTGTTGTGGCCCCACGTATACACGTAACATAAAATATAATACGTACTCCACAGTTGTTGTGGCCCCACGTATACACGTAACATAAAATATAATACGTACTCCACAGTTGTTGTGGCCCCACGTATACACGTAACATAAAATATAATACGTACTCCACAGTTGTTGTGGCCCCACGTATACACGTAACATAAAATATAATACGTACTCCACAGTTGTTGTGGCCCCACGTATACACGTAACATAAAATATAATACGTACTCCACAGTTGTTGTGGCCCCACGTATACACGTAACATAAAATATAATACGTACTCCACAGTTGTTGTGGCCCCACGTATACACGTAACATAAAATATAATACGTACTCCACAGTTGTTGTGGCCCCACGTATACACGTAACATAAAATATAATACGTACTCCACAGTTGTTGTGGCCCCACGTATACACGTAACATAAAAAATAATACGTACTCCACAGTTGTTGTGGCCCCACGTATACACGTAACATAAAAATATAATACGTACTCCACAGTTGTTGTGGCCCCACGTATATACGTAACATTAAATATAATACGTACTCCACAGTTGTTGTGGCCCCACGTATTCACGTAACATAAAATATAATACGTACTCCACAGTTGTTGTGGCCCCACGTATTATACGTAACATAACATGTCTTATCTTTCTTAATGCATGAGATATTAATTAATATCATATACTTTTCTAACATGGCGTATACTTGTAAATGGCACAATATGATTTAATCATAACATTTCATGGCATACTTAACATGGCATACTTATAACATACATCATTGTATGACAGAAAAGATTATGTAACAGATAATTATTCATGAGAGATTAAATCATACGTAGCAGATAAACATGTAATGACATAGCATGACATGGCATATACGATAACATACATACATAAATTGTAGTTCTCTTACCCATCACACATACACAATAAACTGATAGTAAGTTAGAGGCTAACTTACCTCGATCGTCGCGTTCTATGAGAATAGAGCGCGAGACACGAGGAACTGCACAACAGCTGGAAGAGGAACACTCAAGTCCTTAAGATTTTCACTTCTGAACTCAATTGCCATATTGTAAGCACTTGCAACACCACGGCCAACTTGAGGTTTCACTATACTCGGAAGAGATAAATTGACTTCAGAAAGCCTTTGCACTAAAACAAGTTCATTAAAATTATCAATAACAACCAAACAAACAACTCATTTCTCAATCCATATACTCTTAGCCATAGTCAACCACAAGATGACACCAGTCATCCCGGACTATAATCCATATCATCACTGCTTCGGGACACTGTCATACAGTTTCCCAACATTACACCATACGCTCCACACTTCTCTGCTACGCCATCCAACCCTTCGTGACACGCCATCCGGTGTATCACGACTTAGTACAGAGTACACTCACGTGAACTCTCTTCCATTCACACTACAAAACCCATCACTGCGATACACGTCTCACGGTGCATCGCTACGCGACACGGAGTACGCGCTACGCGTACTTCCTTCGCTACAACACTCATCAACACGATGCACATCACACGATGCATCGCCATACCACACGGAGTACACTACATGCGTACTCCCTTCCTTCTACGACCCACATCACTACAGCGCACGTCGCGCGGCGCGTCGCTGCATTACACAGAATACGCTACACGCGTATTCTCTTCACACAACCCGCCGTATCACATCTACGGCATCCATCTCACGCCTATACTTCACAGCACAGTCCACAAAACTACAAAATCAAGCCTAACACTTCACAACCACACTTCGTTTCACAACTACGCAGCGAACTCCACAAACACTAACTACACAGTCTACAGCCAACCAAATCAACTATGTTAAACATAAATAACTAAAGATAGAGGGTTATACCATCGACGGGATAACCCGTGCGTCGCTCGCTGCTCGTCACGAACATGCGTCGGAGGAGCATACGTGGCGGTACGGTGTCTGTCCACCACATAAAGTGGTAGTTTGGGCTTGAGAAAGGCTAGGCGTGGTCTTGGAAGACTCACGGTCGCCTTGTGATGGTCAAAGGTGGCGGAGCACGGCGGCATCACGCCGTGAACAGTAACTCCGAACGGTGAGCGGAGGAGACGCGAGGTAGCGAAAAGCCATAGAACTTCATGGAAAGCTAGGGAAAGGTAGAGGAACATGTGGTGGAGCTGTGGTGGCGAGGTGGTGGTCGGACGGTGGCTAACGGCGGCAGATCGGCCGTTTGAAACCATTTTTGGCCTTGGAGAGTGCGGGAGAGTGTGAGCTCTACGAAGCTCCGTTGGCCATGAAATTTCTTGGAGAGGTTCATGAGGATGAGAGGAACAAGATGGTGGTGGTGAAACACCACGGGTGGCCGTGTACGGCGGCGCACGGTGGTGCAACCGAACGGGTGTTTTGAGAAACCCATATGAGAAAGAGTGAGAGTTAGGGAAAAAGAAAGACATGGGGAGGAAGCCCTTGATGTGGTGAATCCAATGGTGGTGCTTGGTGGCTGATTTGGCCGTGTATGGTGGTCCAAAATGGTGAAAAGCCTTAAAAACCCATTTGTTTGGAGGCGAGAGTGGTGGCTAACGGTGGCTCGGATGGAGGTGAAACTTGGAGGGGATGTTCACCGGTGAGAGGGGAAGAAATCTGGGTGGGTGGTGTAGTCCACGCCGCCGGCGAGCGGCGGTTCTGGGCGGAGAAAGAAATCGGCAACAGGGGAGAAAACAGGGCAGGGGCAGCAACTTCCGGGGGCTCGTGGCGGCTAACGGCTGGTCCGATGGCTCTGAAAATTGGAGGGGATGAACTTTGGTGGGATGGGAAGAGAATGGCGGGGGTGGTGTACGACACCTCCACCGGACGGCGGAGAAACGGGCGGTCAAAGGGGCGGCGACGGTAAGGAGAAATGGGGAAGGGAAGAGCATGGGGAGAGAGAGAGAGAGGAAAGAGAGAGAAGAAAAAGGAAAAAGGAAAAAGTGAAGGAAAAAGGGTAGGGGCCTAGGTAATTAACTTCAATCCTACGCTTCGGGATCCTCAAATAAACCAACAGTGAGTTAAAACACTGATTAAAACGCTTAAATGTTTTATTTTAAATAAACACTTTAAATAAAACACTACGATGAATTAAGGTAGAATATTATTTTATAAACTAAAATTTATAAAATAATATTTCTTCATCATTATATTAAATGATAAAGTACCGTTAATTAATCGAAGAGGATAAAATCATTTAAATTAATAAAACACTTAATTACTACACTGAGAAGAATTAAGATAGAATATTATTTTATAAACTAAGGTTTAATAAAATAATATTTTCTTCATCATTATATAAAATGATAAAGTATCATTAATTAATCAAAGTGCATAAAACACTTAAATTTAAATAAGAATTTTCAACGTAAAATTAAATCTCTTAATATCTTAAAACAAATAAAATATTTAATCTAAATAATTATCCACAATTATAATATTTTCAGAGCTCAATAAAATATTATAATTGTGCTACTTTAAAAACAAGCTTATCTAATACTTTGAAATTCGGTGGATAAGATCCGGAATATGCCATCGAGGTACAACGCTTAGGATAAAACTGTTCATGATTTTACAGTTGTCGGTGAAGAACAAATTACGTGATTTACGGAAAAGATAATCTATACGCATGATTCCAGATGAGGGTAAAGACGAGAGAGATGTGATTGCTGTCGGGAAAGAATCCAAAACGGATTGTCTTGCCGTCTACTATGCGTGAAAAGAAAAGGAAGAAAATGGTACAGAGATAAGAATTAGCGGGCTGTTACAATAGGTGATATATTTAATTCTTATTTCACATGTTTGTTTCAATCTTCTAGTCACTAAAATTTTTGTAAATGCAATTTGAAATAAAATCTATTCAAAGAAAAAGAAAGATGTGTTTGATGATCAAATCAATAAGCAAAGAACTTCTAGGAAACAAATTTCACCTAATCGCTTACTATGCTTTTCTCATCTAACTAATTGAAATTTATTCTTTCTGTTTGTCAGCAAATTCTCCAAAGTCATTCCAAAAGTCTTTTACGATAGTTAGTTGGATTTATTCTTAATTATTATTTTACACAAGAGTATGCTAATTAATGAATCAAGAAAGCATTAGGACCGGATATTTTAAGACTACATAGGTTTATATAGGTCTTTCGATTTCTACATTTACCTGTGCTGAAATATCCAAAGTCTGTCATATAATTCTCTCTTTCAAAAGTAAATCACAAGATCAAAATCATCTACTTAATGGCCAGTCAATTAGAAGCAATTGGGTCAAAATAAATCAAACAAACATAACAGAGAATTACTTCAAATCAGCATAGAAAAGTAAACATAGTTTGAAACTAAATTACATCGTTTTCCTATAGTAAATAAAATTTAGTTCATGCTAAAAATTAAATTTAACATCAAAGAATTCACCATAATTTTTTTGAGAGGAATAGGAGAAAATCTACAGTGAAAAAATACTCATCGCAATTTAGAGTGTCTTCCTCTTTTTCTACTTTCTTCCGTTCTCTATTCTTTGTGACACTATGTTCCGTAATTTTTGTTCTCCCTTTTGGTGTTCACCATTTTGTCATGTATGAGCCACACGGCGCAAATGCACACTATTGTATTTATATACATTGGAGGCCCTAGCTTTTTCTTATGCTTTTTTTTAACACTTTAATCTTGACTTTCCCTATTTCTTCACGTCTTTATTCCGTTTATAGTATTCTTCTCTCTTCCAACTTCCACCATGCAATTCAAAGTTTGCTATTTGATTGGTTCCAATATCTTCTGCTATTCAAAAATTCAAATTGATATTTATTCCCTAAATAGCACATGTGACCAACTCTTATATTCAAATAAAATTTTCATTTAAATATGAGAGAGAGTCTCTAGATGATAGACTGCTAAAATATGGATCTTCCTTTTCTTCAAATCTGAAATAAAATTTAATGACAACAACGAAGTCTAAAACCGACAAAAATAAATAAAATTATACTAAAGTTTAAAGTTAAGAAGTGATAAAATATAGAAAATTATGAAAGGCATCAAACATCTCCAAACTTAAAACTTTGTTTGTCCTCAAACAAAAAGAAAAGGAAATAAAATAAAATAAAAGACCATTATAGACAATATCAACTAGACCCCATAGAAAAATCTCATCACTCACCAAGCCATAATTTGAATTTGAATTTCATCACTAGTATCTTCCTTTTTTAATATCAAAGATAGCAGGAAAATCAATAAAAAATTTAGCAATTTGTCAAGCAAAAGTTATGAGGTTACTTCAACATAAAGCTAAGACCTTCACTATAAGTTTGAGATAGTCGATTTAACTCCAAATCACCTACAAATTTAGATAAAAGTAGAACAACTGAAATTAGAGGAATTCTTTCAAAACTTAATCCCATAAGTCCAATTTTCAGAAATGCTCTCCACTAATATAGTCAAAGGTGAGGGCTAAGAAAGAAATGGATAAGGAAAATTAAAGCAAACTGAAAAAAAAAATACTTGGTGGAAAGAACAATAAAAGAGATATCCACAAGATTCAAACCATAACTCTTTCTCGACTATATGCTAACACTGGTGACATTATTGTTGCTGTAATAAATGAAGTAATAGCAACTACACATTTAGCAAAATCTAAAGTGATCCGCACTCCACTTGTTGAGTTTTCTCTTCTTTTTTTGACACTTTGATCAAATAGAGCATAATTTCCTTTAAACTAACTTTCTCTTTAAATGTAGATTTTCACCAAAGTATTTTTCTTAACTGTAAAAGGTAAATCATGGTTTTTCAGACTTAGAACGAGAATTGTTGATGTAGTTAAAAGAATAAATAAAAACTTATGTAAAATAAGGCTCAAGGGGGTTGACTATAGAAATATACCATGCAATGATGGCTTAATAATTAGGATGGCTAGGAAATTTTATTGGTTGTGACCAAAAAAATAAAAAATTGCCTAAATCATTTCTCTAATATTTGATATCAACTAAGATTTCACATTAATGATCCATCAACGGATTCTAGAGCAAAGCAAGATTGAACTTTCCTAACCCAATTAATTCTACTCATTCTCTTTGTAAGCCAAATGGAATATAAAAAAAAATTAAAAAAAAAACAGACTGTTCTCAATTATGTTCAAGGATAAAGATTTCAATCAAAATCACCACAAAACTCAAACTGACATAAAAAAAACTTTTGAAAAATTTTCTCAATCCTATCCTCAATTACAAATTTCATAGTCACATAGAACTCAATCATACTCAAATGCATGCTTGGTAAGAGAGTCTAACAACTCAAGACTTATAGAATCACAAATAAAATAAAATTAAAAAAATCAGATAGACCAAATGATTATAGGAGTTTACACCCCAAAACTTAAATAAACAATGTCCTCATTGTAATTCAAAAGTGAGAAAGATTGAAGAAATAAAAGGAGCTTCCCTAATTTCATGGTGGATCAGTCGTAGTTTCTAATTTTCAGCTCTTTAATCCTGCTAAATAAGCCTGCATCAAAACCCAAATTATTCAAAATAGAAATAAAAAGAATAAAAAAAAGTCTTATGAGCTACCTCCTATAAGCGCTTATTTTAAAGTCTATAGCCAGACTTTTCAATCTTCATCAATTAGGATCTTCAAAAGGAATAAGTGCACAATTTCTCTCCATTTTTTTCTACATAATAGTACTTCAATCTCTGATCGTTAACTCTGAATATACTCATTGCTTTGTCTTTGAATTCTATTGCTTTAAACGAGGAAACATTGTCAATTATAGAAGGACATGTCCATCTTGATCATAACTTGCCCAGAAAGAGTTTGAGTCATGAATTGAAGAGTAAAACTTGTTGTCCTAGTGTAAACTCACGCCTAAGAATCTGTTTGTCATGCCATTTCTTCATCTATTTTTTGTAGATCTTCGCATTTTCATAAGCATCTTTTTGGAATTTATTTATCTCATTCAATTGAAAAAGTTTCTTTTCTCTTCTGCCTTTCAATCAAAATTAAACTTTTTTATAGCCCAATAAGCTCTCTGCTCAAACTCAACATGAAGATGACACGACTTTCCAAATATTAACCGGAAATGAGACATCCCAATAGGTTTTTTAAAAGTTGTATGGTATGCCTACAAAGCATCATCAAGCTTTTTTATCCAATCCTTCCTATTTGTGTTGATTATCTTTTCAAGGATATTCTTAATTTCTCGATTTGAAATTTCAGCTTGACCATTAATTTGAGGATGGTAGCCAAGTGCTATCTTGTGCCTCACACCATATTTAGAAAAAAAAAGTTGTCAAACAACTTCTTGCAAAAGTGGGTTCCTTCATCACTAATGATAGCTCGTGGCGCGTCAAATCTTTTTAATATATTCTTATGTAGAAATCTTAGTACTACCTTTGCATCGTTTGCTGTTATAGCAATTACTTCTACCCATTTTGACACATAATCCATTACTAGAAAGATGTAAACACAGCCATAGGAAGGAGGAAAAGGACCCATAAGATTGATCCCCCAAACATCAAATAATTCAACCTCCAAGATGTTTTTTAATGGTAGCTCCTAACACCTTGAAATATTTTCCATACGTTGGCACTAGTCATGAATCTTCACCAAAGTATAACTATCACGAAAGATCGAAAGCCAAAAGAAACCATTTTGAAGTACCTTAGCTGTTGTTCATGTTGCTCCAAAGTGCTCTCCATATGATGATGGATGGCATTGATGAAGAATGGCTTACATCTCTTCTTATGGTACACATTTTCGGATGATTTAATCAGGACATCTTTTGAACAGAAAAGGCTTATCCCAAAAATAATATTTCGCATCATGCAAAAACTTCTTTTGTTGGTGGTAAGTGAGATTTGGTAGCAGTACTTTACAAGTTAGGTAGTTTACAATATCAGCATACTAAGGAAGCTTGAGCTGACATGCAAACAACTACTCATCAGGGAATGCTTCTTGGATCATTGAATCTGGTTTTACTTCCTCTTGCATCAGCCAAGAGAGATGATCAACAATTGAATTTTCATTTCATTTCTTATCTCAAACCTCCAAATCAAATTCTCGAAGAAACAAGATCCAACGAATCAGCCTAGGCTTAACATCCTTCTTGCCAAACCAATAACGAATTGTTGCATGATCAGTGAACACTATCACTTTTATACCAATGAGGTAAGACTGAAATTTTTCATAACAAAAACAACAGTAAGCATCTCATTCTCAGTTGTTGTATAATTTAATTGAGTTTCACTTAAAGTTCAGCTTATGTAATAGATGGCACTGAACAGTTTATCTCACTTTTGTCCTAATACTACTCTAATTGCAATGTCACTTGCATCACACGTGACTTCAAAATGTTGAATTCAATCAGGTACAGTCATAACTAGTGCTAAAACTAGTTTCTCTTTAATCGCATTAAACCCTGCAAACAAGTATCATCAAAGTCAAATGGAAAATATTTTTCAAAAAAATTGCTTAAAGCTTTAGAGATTTTAAAAAAATCATTTATAAATCTTCTATAAAATCTTGCATGACTCAAAATTTTCAGATTCCCTTCACATTCTTTGGAGGTGGTAGTTTTTTTATAATTGCAATTTTAGCTCGATCAACCTCGATTCCTTTAAATGACACTCAATGGCCAAACATGATCTCTTCTTGAAACATGAAAAGACACTTCTCCCAACTTAGGACTAGATTTTTACCTTCACATCTCTGCAAAACAAGAGCTAAATTATGCAAATAATGATCAAAAGATGTACCAAAAATTGAAAATTCATCCATAAAAATTTCCATGATATCTTTCGTTATATTAGAAAATATGGCCATCATGCAACGTTAAAATGTCGTTGGGGCATTGCACAATTCAAGGGCATCCTTCTAAAAGAAAATGTTCCATAAGGGTATGCGAATGTAGTTTTCTCTTGATCTTCAGGGGCTATGGCAATCTAGTTATGCCTCGAATAATCATCTAAGAAGCAATAGTAGGAATACCCAACCAATCGATCCAACATTTTATCAATGAAAGGAAGTGGAAAATGATCATTCCTTGTTGTTTTGTTCAACTTGCAGTAATCCATACATACACGCCAACCTGTGATTGTTCTTGTAGGAATAAACTCATTAATATCGTTTATCACCACTGTCATTCCACCATTTTTTAGGGTGGAATTCTCATGAACTGTCTGAAATAGCATAGATAATTTCAGCATTGAGGAGTTTCAAAGTTTCAGCTCTCATGACTTCCTTCATTACTGGATTTAATCTTCTTTGGTGCTCGATCGATAGTTTGTAAAGTTCCTCCATTAAAATCTTGTGCATGCAAATAGATGGGCTTATACTTTTTTGTAGGAAATAGTCCATCTAAGGCTGTTCTATGCTCACTTAACACACGTAACAGATTTTCCTCTTTTTTGGTTGTGAGTGATGCAGCAACAATCACTAGAAATGTGTAACTATCACGCAAGAATGCATAGCAAAGACGCTCAGGTAATTGCTTCAACTTTGGAGGGATGTAAGTTATAGTTTGCTGCATCTTTCTTTAGAAATTGCTGAATCTAGCTTTGCTACAATTGGCTCTAGCCTCCCCACTTCATTATCAAGTGATGTGTTCTGTTGCAAGGCTCCCAAGGCAAATATATAGTGGAGAAATTCTTCACTAACAACAAGTAAATCAGATTCACGAACATCAGAGTTAGTAAAATTATAAACTTGAGATGAAGTGGTAATACATTGTTCTAGGTGATCGGCTGGTGCATCTTCTTGAAAGACTTATTCTACATATTGCGTAATGACATCTACCCAAAAGCAATTGTTTGGATCTTCTGAAAATCTCATAGCTTGGTAGATGTTGAACATAACCTCTTTCTTGTTTACTCTCAATATTAATTCATCCTTTTGCACATCAATTCAAGCCCTTCCCGTAGCCAAGAATTAGTTGGACATCTTAGTCTTCCTCTATATCTAACACCACAAAATTAGTAAGAAAAAAAATAAAAATTTATCCACCTTTATGTAACGCCCATCCACGTGCTGGGACTTTTAGAAAATGGTTTTAAAAAAGAGATTAGAATTACCATTCGTTTTGAAAACTTTTTCCGTTCCTACCCAGGATACAAAAGACTTTATTCTTCAAAATAAAACATTCTTCTTAAATTAAAGAGAGTTATAGCGAAAAACATTAAACTTTAAAATTAAGAATCTTTTATACAAAACATCATGCATAGGCTTCCGTACTCTTCCCCTTTGGGCTATGTCTATTTTGACGCCTTTTACTCATTTTGTTCCTAAAAGGGGTATACATAAAAACAAAAATGAATCGAATACTCGAAAGCATTACTTCATACAGTCAAGATATACCAACATGGTTTTTCAGTCATGCATTCATCACTCCATACATACCATACGTAAGACATTTGTTCATTTAAAACATTACAATGTGGGGTCTTTCTTAAAAGAGGTTTTCTTTTGTAAAATATTTCCCCATGCCTCGTGCCATCATTTTTTAAAGAGTCTAAGCATACATATATTTTCTTACCATTTTCCTTTGGCCAGTACACACTGTTACGTTCAGTGTGTGAATGTTAGCGGTATTCCTTTGGACTTGAACTTCGACCATGGCCACGAGTTGGGAACCCCTTTCAGTTAAGGGGCAGCACTGGGTGCATCGCCAGTACTATTTAACCGGCATTGCAATCTAGCCATTCATTGGTACCATTTCATTCATTCATGTGAGTGTTACATAATTTCATACATTAAGACTTTCACTGTAGGCGAGACTTACCACCGTCCATGTTTACCATCATTCATATAGTTCATTTTCTTTTCCTTCATTCTTTTTAGTTCGTTCATTCATAAATGTCGTTTAAAAGAATGAGCTTAAACATCATCTTTCAAGGCATTACTTAAAATGCCAGTTCATAGAGACATTTTAAAACACTTTCTTCACGTCATTTAAAGCATCACTTAAAGCATAAGACATAAGCCTCACATTTCATTTCATGAAAATACATCCAATACTTACTACGTATAGTCATCCATTACATGCATACAATTAAATACGTGGGGTGCATAAAAAGGGGCTACTAAGAAGGGCCATTACATACATATACATTTAAACGTTATACTTATTATACTTTCATAAAATATCGTTCGTGTCATTTCGCAAAGTATTGTAAGGGAAAAACATTTCATTTTCATTTCATATCTTTTTAAAACTCTAGAAGAGTCTGAACATAATCTTATCTAGACTCCATACCATACTCATTTTATGTAGTCTATTCATTTGTGAGTCAGATGGCAACCTTAGGCTTAGGGTCATTCACCATCTAGTGCATAAGCAACTAAACTAGAAACATGGATTACATTTCACTTAGACACACTCTCCTTTTATCCCGTCTTCTGTCTTTCTTACAACGTTTCCTCTTTTTGGGACCCAAGCGGGTCACCTTTTTCAAACTCAACATTCTACTTCTAAGTGAACCTTCATGATCCACCTTAAGGTTAAGACATTAAGACCCTCACCTTACTCTTCCTATCAAGCACATCCTGATGCATAACTTGAACCAACCAAGTCATGCATCCCAATCCTAGGCCATACACACGTCACTTCCTTCCTGCGTCCTAACCCACACTTCATCCTCATTTCTATCCATGCATGCCACACAACTATAAGCCAACTATGAGATTTAAATATCATGTACCTATGCTTCGGATAGATTACCCATTATATTTAGTAAATCCATCCAGCATATACGTCTAACCAGATTACACACGTACTTTATCCATTTTTATCACATAAGATTAAGATATAATTTGTTAAACGTTCACTTGTGTAAACAAGTTTCATACTCCGATACCAATTTTCTCTAACTCGGTCAGCAGGACTTTCCATACTTCCTAACCCTTTACAAGTTCATCCCAACACTTGACACAACATGACTCTTTCCCAACTACACTATGACTCTCGTCACTACGGCAGGGCCACATCACAACTATTTCGGGACACTATTCCACAATTCCCAACACTTTGCATCGCACTCTACGCTCCTCAACTACACAACTGTCAAAACCTTCGCGACATGCCACATGGTGCATCATGACTACTTTGCACGGAATACACGCCATGTGTACTCCTTCCAATCCACACTCCACTCTATGTCATGCAGAGTACACTACACTCTACGTGTACTCTTTCCAATCCATTCTTTGCCACATCACCACTACAATGCACACCACACAGTGCATCGCTATACAACATGGAGTACACGCCATGTGTACTCCCTTCACAATACGCTATGCCATATTACCACTACAGCGCATACTTCACACCCACACTTCCCAACACAGTCCACAACACTACATAATTACGCCCAACACATCATGTACACAACCACACTTCACATCACCTCACTACACAGTGAACTTCACAATATCAATAGCACAGTCCACAACCAACCAACTACACAACTTCACATAAATAATAAGGGAAGGTAGAGAGCGTTATACCATCGTCAAGGTTAACCCGTGCGTTGCTCGTTGCCCGGCACAGCCAGTGGCATCGGAAGCCACTAACTTGAGCTTTAGTGGTGACTGCCGTGACCTAGGAAGGAGCTATTTCGAAAGGCTGGATCTAGGGTTTCTCGACTAGATCTGGGCTTTTGCGGGTTTAACGTGACTGTGGATGGTGGCCGACACAATGGGTACTTCATGGGTGGCAGCTAACATCGCGTATGGTGGCGATTAGCCATGTATAGTGGCTTTTTTGGTTACTAGAGGTGGCTAGAGGTGCATATTTGAGCGGAGGAGGGTTGGGTCGTGGTCCTGGGATGGTGGCCTCATGGTGGTGATAAGGTGACACATGGTGGCATCGGTGTGGTGGAGGCCACGCATGGCCTAATTGAGAAATGGAGAGGGAGAGTTGGGGGAGCTTGGCTAGGCATGGAGGTGGCTGAAGGGTGTCGTGGAGGCAAGTGGTGGCGTCTGGGAAGCAGTACAACGGTTGAAGGGCGGTGAATTTGGGTTGTGCATGAGAGAGAGCCCATGAGAGAAAAGGCATGCGTGAGGGGTGGATCGGGGCTATGGGTGGTTGGGTTTGGTAGCAGGTTAGGTGGCTGGCGAGAGGAGCTCAGTGCGGTGGCGTGGGGCTGCGTACGACGGGGCTGGCAGTAGTGAGAGGAAGAGAAACCCGTGGGTTTCGGGCTGGACTATCGTAGGAGGAGAGAGGCTTGCAAGGGTGGAGGCCAACGTGGAGGGTGGTCACCCGTGTGGGATGGCTGGTTGGGTGGCCGGTGGCTTGGCTATGACGGCTGCATGGGGCTGGTCTAGGGAAGTAGATCGGGTAGAGGGAGGGGCTTGCGTACGAATGAGCTGAGGAAGGGAGGAGAGAGAGGGAAAGAAAGGAAATGAGGGGAAAAGCTAGGGGGCCTTGGGTTTTAATCCCAACCCTTCATCTTGAGGTCTTCAATCTGATCTAGCGGTGAGAATTAAAATACTATAATAACTTAAAAATACTGAAAGAAGTTAAGATAGAATATAATTTAGACTAAAGTTTAGCTTATAAAATATAATCTTTCATCATTAATTAAATGATAAAGTTTTGCTAATTACTTTTAAGATAATAAAACTATCTAATTAATTAGAGTTTTCAACGTAATTTAAATCTCATACTATTTTTGAACAACTAAAATCATTTAGATAAAATGATTTTCTACAATCACATTATTTTTGGAGCTTCAAAAATATTATAATTGTCTTATTTAAAATCATGCTTAGTCCAATAATACTGGAAATACTCCATTTAAAATACTTCTCGGATACTTAAAATATTTGGGGGCTTTAAAATACTGGGCTTGCTTTATAAATCATTTGATATTTTTAAAAACATGCCATCGAGGTTCGGCACATAAAACGAAACTCGTGACCATTAGAGAAAGAAAGGAGCGGGTTGTTATACTTTACCAATATGTCTTATATGATTCCACGTGGGTATTTGATGGATCGGTCTGCTAGTTGTAAAGAAATGGTTGTTTGTTTTCCCTCTCCAAGTCCTAATTTCCTGCAAATAGAAAGTGGCATAAGATTAATTCTAACACCAAGATTACATAAAAATTTATTAAAAAATAAATTTCTAATAGTGCAAAGTAAAGTAAAACTCTCTAGACTTTTAATTTTTTAGGTAATTTCTTTTGAAGAATGGCACTGCATTCTTCAGACAGCTTTACTGTTTCTAACTCATCCAACCTTCTATTCTTCGAAATGATGTCTTTTAAGAATTTGACATTTATTTCAAAACATCTGCAAAATGAATATTTATGTGAATTTTCTTTAAAATATCCAAAAGTTTAGAAAATTGCTTATTTAATTTTTGTTTATGGAAACATTGAGGATAAAGGAGTGGAGTAGGGAGAATAGGAGGATTGTGAATAAATGAAATTGTTGGAGGCTTGTCAGTTTCTCTTAACGTATCGTCTACCATCTCCTCTTCTTCTATTTTATTCTTCCTTTGGCCATTGTTTGGAGCTGTAAGGGTGGATTTGGTTTCCTTTGATGGTGACCTCTCAATTTCTCTTCCATTCTTAAATGTGATTGTCTTGCATTGTTCCTTTGAGCTCACTTCTATGTTGCTAGGAAAAGTTTATTTTTGTTGGGCATTGATGGTTGTGACTAGTTGCCCAATTTGCACTTCAAGATTCTTCATAGTGGCTCCCATGTTGCTATAATGAGTCTTAATATTGTCTAACCGTGAATCATTCTTTTTGAACTTTACTTTTGTCTTCTCAACAAATGAAACCATGGTGTCCTCAAGTCACATCTTCTTTTCTCTTAATTGACTCTCAAATCTCGGAAGAGGTTGCAACACATTGTTTATGTTTCCATAAGACAAATTTTCATGATTTTGAAGCCCTAAATGGTAGTAATTTGGAATAGGATTACCACAATAATTGTAGTTCCAATTATTGATGTATTGAACTTGTTCTTGACTCGTTTCATTACTCAGAATTGTCATACTTGCAACTGTAATATATTCTACACTTTGTGGTATTCCTTGGGTTGTCGAGGGCAACGTCGAATCAAATATTTATACATTTCCTATGATTCATAGAGTGATTCGAAATCTTTTTGTTTGAATTGACCAATCTCACTCCTAAGTTAGATTGCTTTTGTAGGTGGAAAGAATTTAGCAAAAAACATTTCTGCCATATCTTACTAGCTAGTGATACTTCTCGGTTGTAGAGATTATAGCCAACCTCTTACTTTATCACTTAAGAAAAAAGGAAATAATCTCAGTCTAATGGTGTCTTCAGTAACACCCTTAATTTTTATAGTGTTGCAAATCTCTAAAAAATCACCAAATGAATATTGGGATCATCCAGTGGTAATCCACTGAATTGGACTTGTTGCACCATGTTGATAAAGGCCGGTTTGAGCTCAAAATTATTGGAATTAATGGTTTGGTTTCTTATACCCGAGTAGTTGTCATTCACAACTGGCCGTACATAATTTTTCAAGGTGCGTAGTTGTGCATCATGTTGTCCGTCAGCCATGGCTAGTACTTTATTTTTCTTCGTAATTTAAGAGTTCTTTCAATCTCTAGATCAAAAGGAGCAATGTTAAGATATTTAGCACATCAAACCTAATGTAAAAAACATACCTGAAGAACAAAAGATAAAAATAAAATAAAAATAAAAATAAAGTAAAATAAATAAATCCAAGATTGCTTTGTATCGATATTGGCAAAAATAAGAAGAAATCAATCCCCGGCAACGGTGCTAAAAACTTGATCAGTGCAAAACTATGAGTGCACAGTATCATAGTTTTATAGTAAAGTGATGAGAAGAATGTTATCCTCAAATATTGGTATCTCACTTTTGAATTAGTACCAAAATTATACTAATTTCGACTTTATTTAGAAAATTTACTAAGATTTTTGTAAATGTCTATCCTATAATTTTTACATTTACCTATGCTGAAATATCCAATGTTCATCATTTTGTCTAGTATGAGCCACACGGTGCAAGTGCACACTATTGTATTTATATACATTGGAGGCCCTAATTTTTTCTTCTTCTTCTTTTATAATACTTCAGCCTTGACTTTCTTTATTTATTCACGTCTTTATGCCATTTGTAGTATTCTTCTCTCTTCCAACTTCCACCAAGAAATTCAAAAGTTTTCCATTTGACTAGTTCCAATTTCTTCTGCTATTCAAAATTCGACTTAATCTTTATCTCCTAAATAGCACCTGTTCTTATATTCAAATAAAATTTTCATTTAAATATGAGAGAGAGTCTCTAGATGACATGCTGCTAAAATTTTAATCTTGCTTTTCTTCAAATCTGAAATAAAATTTAATGACAATAATAAAGCCTAAAATAGACAAAAATATATAAAATTATACTAAAGTTTAACATTAAGAAGTGATAAAATATAGGAAATTATGAAAGGCATCTCTTACAAAGTCAGATTCTTTAACTGCTCAAGTGTTTAAGCAAAAGTGTTTTCCTCATAAAGACTTAATGGAGGCTACTATGGGTAACAGGTCATCTTATATATAGAGAAGTATCAAAACAGGGCAACAATTATTGAAAATGGGGCTGATATGGAGTAGGGCTGTAAAACAAAATTGATAAACTGGTAAACTGGACCAAACCGATGGGATCGGTCCGGTCCGATACCGGTTTTATTTTTCTTAAAACCGATCAAAATCGGTCATGTTCCAATTTTTCTTTTTCTAAAACCGAACTGGACCGGTTTATATATATTTTAATTTTTTATATTGTATATAATATTTATATATAATATATAACTATATATAAAATAGTTTTGTATTATATGATAAATTACAAATTAATATAATATTAAATTTTAAAATCTTATATCATTTTGTTTATTGTATCAATAGTTCTATTAATATTATATAGTGCATATTAATAGTTATACTAATACTATATTACTATATATTATAATATACTATAATATATCATTATATTCTATATTATAATATATCATCATAGTCTATAATACAATTATAATATATATTATAATATACTACAATATATTATCACTATAGTATTATATACTATAATATAGTATATTTGATCTATATATATATTATATAATATATAATATAGTATATTAAAACCGATAAAATCAGACCAGAAACTGGTAAAACTGGAGTACCGGTTTCGGAGGGTAACCGGTACGTAATCGGTTTTAAAAAATATAAAATTGGTGTATACCAGTTCGGTCCTAAATTTTGTTCAAAACCGGACCGAACTGGACCGGTTACACTCCTAATATGGAGTATTGGAAATGGAAGGCAAGTTATAATATGGAAAGATCAACGAATAACATGACCACATTCTTTATAGATCAAATCCACAAGGATGATTGCTAATGAAGATGCTAGAGTTGCTGAGATAATTAACACAGACAAAAGGGATTGGGATTTGAATAAAATGTAGCTTTTGTTCTCTCCTCGAGAGGTTGATCTTTTTAAAAGTATTTCACTTGGTCTTGGCAAAAAAAAGGATAGAATGGTATGTCATTACACTCAGAATGACATTTTTACAATTAAAAGTGCTTACCATTTATATCGAGAACTTGAGTTAAAAGGTCATGGAAGTTGTTCAGATGAGCGTGGCAAGGAAAAGGTCTAGAAAACAATTTGGAAGCTGAATATTCAAAATACAGTCAAAATGTTTATATGGAGAGCTTGCAAAGATGTTTTACCTACTTTATCCAATTTGTGTACAAGGAAAATAGTTGAGAAAAATTTATGCCCTATTTGCAAGTCAGTTCTAGAATCAGTTGGACATGCCATATGGAGTTTTGAAGGAGCAAAGGATGTCTAGTGTCAAGGTAATAAAACAATTCAAAAAATGGCATTCCATAGCACCTCTTTTTTAGACATTTGGAGCAGGCTTTGTGATATGTTGCAGCAAGAGGAGCTAGAAATAGTAGCCATTATAGCAAGGTTAATTTGGCACAGAAGAAATGATGTCATACATGAAAAAGTTTTTGTTCATCCATCAACCATTCAGATTAAGGCTAGGGAGAACTGAAAACTTTTTCAACAATCTCAAGTCCTGCACAAAGGGTCACAACAGCATCAATCCCCACGGCTCAACAGCAGGCAGCAGAATCACAAATGGTTGAAGCCAATTGGTTCTGATTTCAAAACTAATTAGGATGCTGCTATAAACAAGGCAACATGAAAGATAGGTATTTGGTTTGTTATCCACGATGGAGATGGACAAGTGATAGGGTCTCTATGTGCTCTTAGAGATATAGTTGTGTCTCCAAGGGTGGTTGAGTCTATAGTAGCTTTGATGGCAACAAATGTTTGTAAAGATATGGGCATTCATTCTTTCATTTTAGAAGGTGATGCATCATAAGTGGTTACTAATCTCTCAAATGCTTATTTTGATTGGAGTCAAGCAAGGTGGATAATAGAAGATACTAAAGTCTTACTTAATCCTTTTACAAATTGGTCTGCTAGACATATTAGAAGAGCTTGCAATAAAGCAGCTCATATTCTTGCTTGAGAAGCATTATCTCTTAATGAGGATTATATAGGCATGGAAGAAATTTCATTATATATTCAATCAATTGTATCTAAAGAGATGTTGTAAGACTTGTTGAGCAATAAAATTATTGTTCCTTTCAAAAAAAGATAGAATGAAAAATGGCATTTATCTTAAAAAAAAAAAAGAGTAAATCAGCAATTAGGGTTAAGGTAAAGGGGTAAATCGTAATTAACACCTTAGATTTTCATTTTGTTTTTATTCTTATTATTTAAATATGCGCGGCCTTCTTCATTTGAATTTGATGCTCTCCTCTTTCACGATCTCAATCGTCGCTTTCTGAGTCGGCCATTGAAACCATAGAACTTCTAGAATCGATCGAAGGATCTAAGCAGCAGAGCAAACATGAAGACCATGACGCCGTTGAAGCAACTCAAGCTCTCTGTGCCCGCTCAAGAAACCCCAATTACCTCCTTCTTGTCAGTTTCTCCATTTGGTTTCACTCCCCCCCCCCCGCCCCTCTCTCTCTCTCTCTCTCTCTTCCCTTTCTATTTCTAGATTGGTCTTCGTTTATCGTTTTAGTGGACTGATCATTGGGTAGTCCGTGTTATTTCGAGAGGATCGATCTTTTTATTGCCTATAATTCTTGTACTTATCTTGCTTTGGTTCTTTGATCCTCTATGCTTTTTCTCTGTTTGGTTCCCGAGAAAACATAGAAAAAAATCAAAGAAGCTTAAAGCTTGTGTAATTAGCTCTTCAATTGCGAGAGACAGATGCCGACACATCTAATTTGCAAATAACTTAATTTCAGAGTCTAATATTCCTTATGTTCGGAAACAAAGAAACCGTTTACCCTCTTTACTAGACTGCTACAGTTATTCTTTTTGGTGAAATTATCTACATTTTTATCAATTTCTAAGATCTAAAATTACATAACCATGAAATTGAGGTCCTTTTTCCCTCCCTTTTCGAGTAACTGAAAAGCAAGGTTAAGAACCGTTCCTCGGTTAATCGTTTTTAGATATTGTAACTTTTCAGGACTGCGAGTGGTACATTTCATGACGGTGATCTGCTCTTGAACCAGAAAGGGTTGCGGCTCATCTCTGAAGAAAAGGAGTCCCGAGTAAGATTATCTTGATTCAGATACTATTTCGTGCTTTCACATTGCTGCACTCCATTTCACATTGTGTTGGCTAATTCTAATGTTAGTTATCGGTCGTCAGCTAATTCATTTGATGGTACCCTAAAGTATTTATTACCATACGACGTATTTCACTTGCAATCTTGATGAATAGAATTGTATGGAAATTGGGGAAGTCCTGCAGTGCAAATGAATCTCGTAATGAGGTCAAAATGGTGTAACAGTGCTTCAAACTAAGATGATATTAGTACAGTAGTTCAATTTATACATTTTGCTCGCCAACTAATTTGTCTCTTCTACCTTGGTAAATTGCTTTATCTACATCGCTTGGAAGTTGGAATTAGTCATTTTAAGTTAACCCTACAGAACCCTAATCTTCGAAAATGACGGAAAACATGAGAACAAGATGCTTTTGCTCTGATTTCGAAATTTAACTGTTCAAAAACATTATTTTTGCAATTCTATTGCATCTCTTAACCAGATCCAATTTTCACCTGCTTTTGTCGTTCTTAATGAAAACTCTGGATTTAGACCCCAAATTGCAAATATTACAAATTTCAAATATCCTCTCGAGCTAACATCGGACATGTATCAAGTGAACTTTCAGTCTCAATTTCACTTGAACCAATGTTGAGTGAGCTTTTGACGTTAGCTCAAGCTAACGTCAAGCCAATGTGGAGCCAATTTTCAGTTTTGCAAATTTTTGCACTTGGAACATCCATAAAACATTTTTTGACCTTGTTTTAATATCTTTTATATCCTTTAGCTAAAAAAAAACCTCCTCAAATAAGTAACACTTAGTCACGACGTCAAATTGCACTTGAAGGAACGATCAATACAAAATCAGAAACTTGATTCACAATGTGTATCAAATGCATTTAACTTGTGGAAAAATTAATACAAAGTCAGAAACTTGATTCACAATGTGGATCAAATGCATTTAATCATCAATTTTGATGGATTAACACATTCACGCGGTATGCACTCATTGATATTTCATTTAAACCATGATTGCATGTGGTGTGTGGTAAGTCTCACGAGTGAACTTAAGATCCTAAAATTGTGGTCAGACTTTGATATGAAATCTCACACTAGAGCCAAACATGTCCCCTAAACCAATGTAAAACCTTATCACTAGGGCCTAGATACCCATCATGCATACACTACTCACATTTATGCACCAGAATTTAACCATGTCCATTGTTTACCTATTTCCGCATTGATTGAATAACGGCTATTTCTATAAAGACTTTGGTTTAATCATTTGAACTGCAGTGTCCTTAAAATTCTTATGAACATGATTCTTTAGCCACTTGTGCTATAAGGAATATAGGGGAGGTCGTAAGAGAGCAACTACTAGGTTCAACTAGCATGTGGTCAATTTGACTTAAAGGACTGTATAATGTTTGCATATGGCTGCCCACCTCCTTTTTTTTATTTTTAATATAAATTAACACAAAATTGCAATTGCAGGGATATAATCCAATTTTCGTGGTCGAAATCAAATCACCATTATCTTCCCTCCATGGTTATATGGTTACTTTTTCTGGCCCAAAATTTCTTAAGATTGTGAGGTGTCTTAGAATTCCTAGACTTGTGAACGTCTAAAACTCCTTTTTTTTTTTTTTATAAATAAACAAATTTTATTGATCAAGGGCAAAGCCAGTATTACATCTCTAACGCCCTAACTAGGTAGGCACATTAGATATAAGAAAATCATGCATGGCCATGCCATTAAAATCCACCGCAATTGCCCAATTACAAAGTGTTCTAAAAAATAAAAGTTTAAACTCCTCCACTGATCTTTCCTGGTCCTCGAATGTCCTCGCGTTTCGCTCCTGCCATACGCACCACATAATGCATAGTGGAATCATCTTCCATGTAGCTTTAATTGGTTTGCTGCCCCTTATATTTGACCAACTGGCCAACGCCGCCACCACGGTATTAGGCATCACCCAAGCTATATCCAGACGCGAGAAAACCTCATTCCAGAGAACCCTTACCGTATCACAGTGTAGAAGGAGATGATCCACTGACTCACCCCCTCTTCTGCACATGCAACACCAGTCTGCGATGATGATCCTTCTTTTCCTCAGATTATCTGTGGTAAGTATCTTTCCCAGAGAGGCAATCCAAACAAAGAAAGATACTTTAGGAGGAGCCTTGTTTCTCCATATTTTTCTCCATGGGCATAGGGTGGTGGGCCCATGGTTGAGAGCCTTATAGAAAGATCGCACTGAAAAGTTACCTTTATCTGTTAGAGACCACCACAAAATATCCTCTTGGTGGCTATTTGGTCTATGGAATATATGAGGGAATAGAAGTCTGCAAAGATACTTAGTTCCCAGTCTTGTGCAGGCCTATTGAAATTAATGTTCCAAAGGCTTTGACCCCCCGCCATCACCATAACATCTGCCACTGAAGCTTCCTTGTCTCTAGCCAACTGGAACAGTGACGGGTACAAGTCTTTCAAAGTCCTGCTGGCACACCACACATCTCGCCAAAACTTGATCCTTAATCCCATGCCCACTCGAAGCTTTACATGACGGTTAAAAACCTCCCATCCTCTTCTTATATGTTTCCATAACCCCACTCCATAGGCTCCCCTTACTTCTCTAGTACACCACTCCCCCTATAATCCACCATACTTCTTCACAACTACCAATTTCCAAAGCGAGTCATGTTCCTTGGCAAATCTCCATAGCCATTTACCTAAAAGCGCACGGTTGAAGGTCTTTAGATTTCTAATCCCTAAGCCTCCCCCTGAAATAGGGCAGCACACCTGTTCCCACTTAACTAAATGGAACTTGAACTCCTCTCCCAAGCCCCCCCATAAGAAGTCACGTTGGAGCTTCTCGATACGAACTGCCACACTTGCTGGAATTGGAAAAGGGGATAAGAAATAAGTAGGTAAATTAGAGAGTGTACTCTTTATCAGTGTTATCCTACCTCCTTTTGACAGGTACATCCTTTTCCACCCAGCCAATCTTCGCTTTGTTTTTTCAATTACTGAATCCCAAACAGCGAGCACCCTCGAGGCACTCCCTAAAGGAAGACCCAAGTAAGTCATAGGGAATGAAGATATTTTACAGCCCATCGTTCTCGCAAGATAGCGAATATTGGATACATCCCCAATTGGCACCAACTCTGATTTTTCCAAATTCACCTTTAACCCAGAGACTACCTCGAAACAGAAGAGTAGGGACTTTAGCACTCGCATCTGGCTTTGCTTGGCTTCACACATTATAAGTGTATCATCTGCAAACAGGAGATGAGAAATGGTAATATAGCCCCTATCCGAGTTACCAATTGGGAACCCTTCTAAGAGACCATTTTCAACCAAAACCGTTAGCATCCTACTTAAAGCCTCCATGACTATGACGAACAATAGGGGTGATAACGGATCCCCTTGCCGCAATCCACGAGAGCTTTGGAAAAAACCAGATGAGACTCCATTTATCAACACAGAATATTTTATCGTAGATATACACCAGTGTATCCACGCCCTCCACCTTTCCCCAAAACCACATCTCCTTAGCATATGTAAAAGGAAATTCCAGTTAATATGATCATAAGCCTTTTCCATATCTAGTTTACACATGATTCCCGACTTTCCATCCTTCAGCCTACTATCAAGACATTCATTGGCAATTAACACTGCATCCAGTATCTGTCTACCTTTTACGAAGGCGTTTTGGGGTTTTTTGACAAGCTTCCCGATAACCTCACTCAGTCTGTTTGCAAGTACTTTCGAAATTATCTTGTACAACCCATTCACTAAACTAATAGGCCTAAACTCCTTTAAATCCATAGCCCCTACCTTCTTAGGTATCAGAGCGAGAAAAGTAGTATTTAGGCTTTTCTCAAATTTTCCAGCGGTGAAAAGTTCCTGAAAAACCTTCATAAGGTCCTCCTTTAACACTTCCCAACAATCTTGAAAAAAACCCATAGAGAAACCATCCGGTCCTGGAGCTTTATCCCTGGCCATCTTCCTCACCACCTCAAAAACCTCTATCTCCTTAAACTCCCTTTCCAAACGGATTACGTCATTTGGCCCAATAATGTCAAATTCCATCCCATTTAGAGAGGGCCGCCAACTCTCCTGCTCTGTCAGTAAGTTCTCATAAAATTCAACTACATGGTTGTGCAATGCCTGCTCATCGCTATACTCCACCCCATCCACTAACAGCTTCTCAATATTATTATTTCTCCTATGAGAATTTGCAATTCTGTGGAAGAAACTAGTGCTACGATCACCTTCCCTCAACCACAATGCCCTTGACTTTTGCCGCCAAGACATCTCTTCTAACAGGATCAGCCTTTCAATCTCAGTGACCAGCTCTGTTCTCCTGACTTGTTCTTCCTGAGTGAGTGTACGTACCTCTTGGAGCCTCTCAATCTCCTGGAGTTCCAACAGCTTAGCTTTCTTGTTAATTCCCACATTTCCAAAAGACTCCAAGTTCCACTCTTTTAGGTCTCTTTTTAGGGCTTTCAATTTACCTGCAAAGATGAAACTGGGAGTACCTTGAATTTGATAGGAGGACCACCACCGTTTGACCCTCTCCACGAACCCTTCTGATTTTAACCACATATTTTCAAACTTAAACGGCGGCGACCATTATGAACTCCTCCACAGTCAATCAGAATAGGCCAATGGTCGAACCCAATGCGGGGCATACGTTTTTGCCAAACATCTGGGAAATGGCTTTCCCAATCTGGCGATATTAAGAACCGATCCAATCTAGACCAGGACTGATTATTTGACCAAGTCGCACTGCCCCAAGCAAGTGGTAAATCCACCAAGTTCAGATCAAAAATAAACTCCGAGAATTCCTCCATTGCTGGTCTCAATCTTCTGGAACCCGACACTTCACTCGGAAATCTTACCACGTTGAAGTCTCCCCCTATACACCATGGAAATCCCCACCAAGATTGGATCCCTGCTAATTCTTCCCACAAAAGTTTTCTTGCTGGATCAAGGTTGGGACCATAGACGCCTGCAAAAGTCCATAGGAAGTTATCGGAGACACACTTAAACGAGCATGCTACCGAATATTGCCCTATACAATCATCCACTTTCTCGACCACCCTTTTGTCCCACGTAACCACTACCCCTCCTGATGCCCCATTTGAAGCCAAGAATGACCAATCTACATGACTTCCACTCCAAAGGCTCCTGACCATTTTCCTATCAATCATCTTTAGCTTCGTCTCTTGTAAGCATACAATGTCCACTTTCCACTCTCGGAGTAGATTCCTAACCCGTAAGCGCTTATTTACCTCATTATTTACCTAATTCGACTATCACATCCTTAATCAATTTTGGTTAACCCCTATGCTCCTAAGATAGAAATTATCATGTACACTGTCACAAAGTCTGAGCAAGAAACACTTTTGGTCAGATGTGACCAACGTTTCCACAATGGTGACAGGTAGGGATAAATCTAGAGGTAGGTTGCCTACCCAAAGGATAATTTGACTTAACCTTAGGTACACTATTAAAGCTAATTTTATCACCTCTATCAGTGGTAGCAGAAACAAATGTGATCTTGCCTTTAGTGACAAGAAGAGTGCATGAGGTAGAAGCAACAGATTTAAAACCCAAACCTTCGTTGTCGCTACGAGGCTTCTGAGAATCAACAAACAGTCAAGTTTTTCACTAGAAAACCTTTTCAATTGATTTTTATAGAACTCACATTTTCAAATGATTTCACTTTATCATTCCGCAAACAATTTTCAGTTTCCAAAGAGTCAACCAAAATATGTGAATTAGACAATTCGGCAACCAAAGGAGGAGGGCATGCTAGCCTTTTTCAATCTTGAAAGCATTGGACTGTTTGGTATGTTTATTGGAGACTTCTAAAAGCCTCAAATTTGATACCTATTGATGCCTCTGCAACTAAAAGACATTAGTTCAACATGTCCAAGTTCTAAGCCTCTGATGATAGATATTGTCATACTTATTCTGTAACTTGGCTTCTTGTCCTTTTGGGCTCTTTGCACGGGCTATTCATTTTCATGTTTTATGTCTGTTCGCGTATTTTGTGAATATTTTCCTTGCTATATATTCATTAATTTTATCGTTTATGTTTTCATTACACTTATTCTTTATTTTTTGGTTCATCTTTAAGATTCAGTGTTGACCTTCATAACATTCACTTTCTTGTCATGTTTGGACAGCCTTCTGACAGTAAGGAGCTAGATTGTGAATTCTCATCAGAAGATCTTGAGACTATCAAAGTTATTGGAAAGGGAAGTGGTGGCGTGGTACAACTTGTTCGCCATAAATGGGTCGGAAAATTGTTTGCCTTGAAGGTCATTGTACCAGCAAAACCAACTTTTTCAATTATTTGTCAGTTTTTGGGCATGCCTATATGATACTCGGTAAATTATTATCATATAACTATCACTTTTTCTTTTGAGCTTCATATTGTTTCATGTCACATGTTGTAATGAAAAATGTCAACTTTTTCATCAAATATTAGGAGATATGAAATCTTCTTAGGGTTTTTAGTACATACTGGGGAAGAACTACATCACCATTTGGTTATAAAAGAGGGTGGAATTTGTTATGGATGCAAATGCACTAACCAAAGCATGGAGGTGTTTGGAAGAGGAGGCCGCCGACCATTGTAATTTCTACTTGCTACCTTAAATGGCAGGACTGTTGTGAGAAGTGAACTTTGAAAGCTTTGGACATTATCAAAATTGTATTGGTGGAGACAAGGTTAAAGTCCAAAATAACTTGCAGAGCTGGCAATCTCTTGGCCTGAGTTTGTATTTGTCTTTCAGTGCAGGCATACCCACTTCTTGAAAACATATTAGTTAAATATTATCCACTGAAAAATTGAAAATGGCATATTTTCTCTTTAGGTTTATCTAAAGTTGGACAATTGAGGCTAATATCTCATCCAATTGCTTCTTTTAGCATCTGCACTGAAAGTATTTGCAATTGGGGCTTCTATGTTGAGTTCAGTGTTACATATATTAAGGGGATGCTTGCGGAATGAGATGAGATAAGAATTTTGTAAATAGTAGTAAAATAGTTTGAGTTAAGATTTTATTGGGTTTTGGAAAAGGAGAGAGCAAAAGTTGAATAAAAAATATTATAAAGTTAAAATATTGTTAGAATATAATTTTTTAATGTTATTTTTGTTTTGAAATTTGAAAAAGTGGTATTATTTTTTGTGTTTTGTTTAGAAGTTTGGGAAAGTTGTAATGATTAGGTAATGATTAGATGATAAAGTTGAAGATTTGATATTAAAAAGTATGTCTTTGAGTGATGTTTGGGAAGAAAATTATGAGAAATTTTGAGATGAGATGAGATGATATGCATTTCCCAAGCATGCCCTAAGAAGATCTGAAATGATTTAGAGAATGACATTTCCAATTTAGGAAGTTGAATTTATGCTAAATGAGTACTTTGTATTACAGGTTATCCAGATGAACATACAAGAAGATATTCGTAAGCAGATTGTGCAGGAGCTGAAAATAAATCAAGCATCTCAATTTTCAAATGTTGTAGTTTGCTACCATTCTTTCTATCACAATGGAGCCATTTCTCTTGTGTTAGAATATATGGATCGTGGGTCTCTGGCAGATGTGATCAGACAAGTCAAAACAATTCTTGAACCATATCTTGCAGTTGTTTGTAAGCAGGTCTGTGAGCTAATTTCTTTTGGATTTTAATATTAAACTAAGATTAAGTCTACAAAGTTTGACGAAAGTCTTGTCATATGGCTAAACATATGTTTGTAACTCAGGTTTTACAAGGTCTTGTGTACTTGCACCATGAAAGACATGTAATCCATAGGGACATTAAACCATCCAATTTGCTGGTAAACCACAAAGGGGAGGTGAAGATTACAGATTTTGGAGTGAGTGCGGTTCTAGCTAGCTCTATGGGTCAAAGGGATACGTTTGTTGGAACTTATAACTACATGTCGGTAAGTGTAGTTTCTTACCTTCTATTTCGCTTCAGACACTGGGTTGGTACAACTTTTTTCTGTTGCAGTTTCTTGCTTTAGTGCTCAAAAAAGTTTTTGTTATTTCTAGCCATTATGTCGATCATTCTGATGGTAATTTATTAACAAAAAAAGAAAAGGCATATCCTGATGCTTCTCTTTAATTTGTTTTTAGCCGGAGAGAATTAGTGGGAGTACTTATGATTACAGCAGTGATATTTGGAGTTTGGGCATGGTCATACTTGAGTGTGCAATTGGACGCTTCCCTTATATGCAATCTGAAGATCAGCAAACCTGGCCAAGCTTCTATGAGCTTTTGGAAGCAATAGTGGAAAGGCCACCACCTTCTGCTCCAGCAGATCAGTTCTCCCCAGAGTTCTGTTCATTTGTCTCAGCCTGGTAATAATATGTTCTCATGTCACATTCTATGTTATGTTTTTGAAGTCTCAACTTTGTTTTATCTGAACTTTTGAATTTTGGACTACCGGCCATTTCAGTGTGTATGTGCTTTTGATGCCTGCATGATGCAGAACACAGTTCATAATCTCATAGCCCAACCTTCCCTTAACTTAGGTTTTTTAAGCCCGAGTCCCAAGTTGTGTAGGGTAAGTTGATGTTTGTTTTGTGTAGTTTGATTCCACCAGGTTATCCTACAAATGACAAATTTGATAGGCTGTGGGTGGTCTCAAGTAGTTGATTTAATTGAATTATATATATATATATATATATATATATAATTCAATAGAAAGCCCAAACTACATGGTCTATACTTCAAAAAGACTAATTAATGATACAATTGGAGCAACATTGGAATCCTTATAAGGAGCAAGAACTTTTCATTTCTAAGTAATGTAGGATCTCATACACCATTTAGCTTAATCTTTATCATATGGGGTATCACAATCTACTCCCCTTAAATTCCCAACGTCCTCTTCGGGCCAGTTCATAATAGGTGTCATAGCTCAAGTCCCACATTTCTGGTTGGGATAGATTCTAATACTATTTGTAATGCCCCAATGGAAGGCCCAAACCACATGGCCTGTATTTCAAAAGGATTAGTCAATGATACAATTGGAGTCCTATTGGAATCCTTATAAAAAGCAAGAACTTCTCCTTCCCAAGCAATGTGGGATCCCATACACCACCTATCATTATCCTTATCATATGAGGTATCACATTGGTATTGCATTGAAGTCGTAAAGAATACTCTTTATTTTACCTTGCTGAACTGTTATATAAAACAAGTACTAAGAATTATAACCCAATTCTGGAATGACTCATTCGGGAATGTTCAACTCTTCAAGGTAAATAGTTCCCAGTTCACAAATCTGAGTTGATTTCATTTCTGATTGCCTTTTTCAGCATACAAAAGAATCCTCGAGACAGATCATCATCTTTGGATCTCTTGGTAAGTGACTCGGTATAAACGTCATCAGTCTATTTCAGGAATTCATGTAGTCTACGCCAGAATCTTGGTTGCTAACTCCCCTTTTGCTTCCAGAGTCATCCTTTTATCAAAAAGTTTGAAGACAAAGATATTGATCTGGGAATTCTTGTCTGTAGCCTGGAGCCTCCTGTAAGTTTCTCTCGTTAGTTTTGTCCTGTAATATTATATTTTGAGTGTAAAATATACGAGTCATCTGTTTTTGTCAAACATATTATGGATTATCATGAAGCAGCTTGAGCATATGATCTATAGAATTCAACTTCACATTACAAGGTCTGATATCCAATTTGTTACTAGTCTACAGAAAATATGATGGAAGTTCTAATGAAATGATAGTCTTTGCCATCAATACCGTTGAAGAAACGAGACTGTTGATTTTGTGTTGTTTTTAATGCTTCCCTGAAAATTTTGAGCTCAACTATCCTTAGTAATGATATGAAACCCAAATACACGAAATTCCTCCCGAATATGAGTCATGTAGAATGATGGAAAAAAGGATCATCATGTATCTATTTACTTGCAAAACAAAACAAGCGGCAGAGAATGGAGACCTGATTCGTTAAAAAAAGTTTAAAGTGACAGACTAAATTTGCATATAAAATCCTAAGAGTGAATAAGTAAAGCTACCAATTATATAATGATACGATTTGATGTGATATGTTAAATTTATTTTACAAAATGAATGTGCTTTATTCCAGACTCAACTCTTTCATGAATCTCTTTTATCATAATAATTAAGATGAAGTAAAAACAAATCTTAAAGGTTAATTTTATATTTAGCTATGATTCCGATTTATGTAGTTTAATAAATGAAAATCTTGTCTTTCTTTTTGAGAATGCTTCATTTCATTTCCCCTTACTGTGTAATTTAAACGCTATTCGTGAACCCGCGTGGAGATATGAATTACGCTTACAAATACATGGTGGAGTTTTTTAAATTTGATTTTTTTTTTCGAGTATTAATTATAAAAAAAATTAGATGTAGAGGAAAGAAAACGAAACGTAGGAAAATAAAAATAAAAAAAATATATTCTAGACTATTTAAAAACTAAAATTAACTAATAAATAATAATTTTTCCAGCAAGTCCCACGGGTATGATTTAATGCTTATTCCTAATGGCCATGTTACTATCCAGTTGATTAGATGATTTTATGGAGAAGCCAACACTCAAGCAGCTGGACCCAGTTGAAAAACGTTTGTTGAATTTTTCGGTATTTAAAATTGAGTAATGTTATATTCTATGCTGGCATCTTACTTTTATTTCATTATATAAAAGTGACATATTTAACATTATTAGATAATAAAAAATTATTAAATAAATAATTATCTCATAATAATAAATATACCTTATCTTATTTAGTTGGATGAAAGTAAAACGGCGATAAGGTTAATAGAATTTTACTTTAAAATTTCTACGAGAGAGCTTCCTGGGTCAAAGAATCAAGGAATATACTATTACACACAGGAGGCAGAGAGCTACGCTTCAAAACGGTGAAAATGGGGGGACAAAGTGAACTGTTGAGACTGAACCCTGTTAGGATAATTTTTTTATTTTTTTATTTTTCTTCTTCCCTTTCTAAGGCAGGTAAGGTTTGGGGGAGAAAAAACAGAGCAATATCCACCATGAATTTTCCTCTAAACTTATTAAACAATTTCTATTAGATCTAGAGGGATTCCACCTTGGTAAAACCTTGTGCTATGCTTGGCCATGGCCCCCCATAACTATTATATTTCCTTTTGTTCCTTTTTTAAAAGATGGAAGATGCCTTGAAACATTGAAATATTCAAATTTTTCATGGCTTTATGAGGCAAAGTATCCTAGATGTTGACCTCAGTAACAACACAACACAACAACAAAAGGGTGACTAAGACATGGATGGATGTCTTCAACAGACCTTATCCTCTTTCCTAGTAGCATGGGAAAGCCATAACTTTAGACCATAAGGTGATGATAATGACAACTTTCAGAATAAAGCGTTTTTGGAAGGTAACATTTTCAATTCAACAAACTATTCAATCTTATCACATTCTTCATTAATGAACTCATGTGCTATCAAGCTTGTAATATGCATAATATATATATATATACACACATACATACATATATATATATATATACATACACATATGCTTCCTAGGAGACCATATAGCAAGTTTCCAAAACTAGGTTATTCTTGGAGAAAATATGGGTGAACAAGCAAATTCTGTATTTGGTGATCAAGATTTGAAGGAAATTGGTGTTAATAGAGCTTGGCACCAAAGTTGGCTGGTCATGGAAGGTGGTGATGGTATTTGCGTTACAACATCCATCGAATCCTCAACAAATTCCACAAACTCTGTTGCATCTTCCTCTTCATCTGAATTGGTAGAAGATGCTTCCTCTTCAACGGCATATTCATCATCATCATCATCCTCGTCGCTAACAAATGGGCCTCTATATGAATTATCTGAAATCATGGTCCATCTACCCATAAAGTACGCAAATCTATACAACTTACTATTAATGACTCATGTTAACATTTCAAAGAAAAAATATTTCTTTTGGTTGATTTTGATATATCGTATCGGTTTTAAAGTTTGATTGGATTGTGTTTTTTTGGTACAGGAGAGGACTCTCTAAGCATTATCAAGGGAAGTCCGAGTCTTTCACATCTCTAGCGAGTGTGAAAAGCTTAGAAGATCTTTCAAAGAGGGGGGCATCACAGAGAAAGAAACTGAAGTCATGCACTCCCCCTAAGGCTATCATATCAAAGAAGGTTTCAAGAGGATCTTTGTTATCTTCTTTGGCTAAGAGAGGTGGTTTGTTTGGTGGTTTTAGGCCTTCATTCCATGCACAAAAAGAATTTCTGATATGCAAACCACGAGAGGTTTGACAACTGGCTTATGTTCTGCATACTCATTGGAAGAAATTATGCAATCTTCAGTGAGTACTACTTTTTCTTTTTCTTTTTTGTTTTTTTGGTTAGAAAGAATGGAACTCGATGCTCACTTTGGATATTCAATTAAATTTTAGAAAGCCTACTCTCCTTGATGAATTTCAATCAACTTAGATGTCATATAATTTTGCAAATACTGATCAAGCTATGGCAAAGACCAACATGTCCACAACTCATGCATTCTCCTCTCGTCACCTCTCCTCTCTATTTTCTCTCATTTTGCTTCCGCCATGGTTTTTCTTGCTCTCCGATCCACCCTCACCTCCATTTTCAGCCGTTCTCTCCATGCGCCGTCATGGGCACATATGAATTATCTCACGTACTCTCACCGTTCAACAGCTCTACGAAACCCACGTCTTCCTATCCATCTCGTCTCTTGAGCGCCAATCATTGCGCACCACCACTGTTTGACATTGTTCAGCTCCTCTCCAGTGATCTTAGTCAGTTGACTACAGTGCTACCATCACCACTGCAGCAAGAAGACTTCTTGTAAGTGTCATGGACAACCATCAAAGCAACCATTCCCTGATAATAGTTCAACAGCCATCTCTTCCAAAGCCTTCACTTAGACACATGGGTTTTCAGACTTCGTACAGACCAACCATTTAATAAAAAAAAAAAAAAAAAAGGAAAAAGACCAGCATTCTCGTCTTTAAGATTTTCGGTTAATCAATAACAAGATTGGATGGGTGGCATTGTCTAACCCAAGTAGCCAGTGGCCGGAAAGCATCGCATACGGCTGTGACATCGACTAGCACAATCATTGTGTCTATTTCTCCGTTCCTTTCTTTTTGTTTTCATCAAGCAATTTGTATCTTGATTTTCATCCCCAGGTACAGGCGAAACTAAATACCTCCGGCAGTTGCTCCAAAGCTAACATTCATGCAATTTATCAAGACAAGGCTTTTATTTTTTATTTTTTTATATATTAGAGAGTAGAGACTACTTATTCATATAAATCCTTTACTTTATATATTTGAACTTCATCCGCTTTGCTGAAGATCAAGACCGTACACATTAACGATAGCTGGAGGCGTTCGGCCTGGATGTTTTACTCATTCTCCTGCAAACATAATACGATCCAATACTATACAAAATGTAGTTAAAACGACGCAATGGCAAAGGCCCTTTTATCTTTGGATGACCACACAGGGAGTGAGCACTCGGTTCAGGCAATACGAACAAAATACATAAAAAGAAAACAAAGCCATGCCCTTAAGGATCTATTATACGAGTAAGTATGTTTAATGCAACCTTACTATGTACAAGTTGAATGACAGCTTACTTTAAATGTGTATTAAACCATTTAATACATGATCATATCTTGTATACGGGTACTATTCCAAGGAGATAAAAGCATTTTCTCATCACAGTTGCAGTAGCTTCGCACTGTAAGAGTCTGCTTGTTTCTGCAGCTGAACCAACGACCTAACAAAGTTTCGATATAACAAAGTTAATCGGAGAGTTATTCATGTTAATATTCCCTAACTCACTTTTGTATCTTTTGATGCGTCTCCCTAGAAATAGGAACTTAATTATGCCATCTCCGTGAATGGAAAATCAAGAAAAAGAAAGATAGACCAAACAAATTCGGGAAGCTAGTTGGCTGCTTCACCCCAACCCCCTTTAGTGCTGCTTAATCAAGACAACATAAATAAAAAGCAGTGGATTGAACGTATGTGGACTATACCTGACAGTTGGAATAGACTTTTGTAAAGTCTTTTGACAAATTATAGAGGTACTCACACAACACGTTTGGCAGTAGATTAGTGCAAGCCTCCTCAACAATCTGAAAAGTGGAAGAGCATTTACGGCAGTCAGATCCACGCATCATGGCAGCTAATATAGTAACATGAATTTTAAGGTCAAGAAGTATGAGAGACAAGTTCTTCTGATGCAAATCTTACCTCAGAAAATTGTAGCAGATGAAGCCCCAACGCACTCTCATCCGCATGATCCAACATGATTGCCCCGGTCTATCTCAATCAAATGGAGATAAAAGAACCAAAAAGCAGCATTAGACTTCAACTAGTTGATTAACTAATTATCAACATGAAGACACCACTTCTATGTGCAAAACAGAAATCAAAAATCTAAATCTGGCAAAAAAAGAAGTCAAATTTTGTATGTAAATGACATTGGAATTCTCTCGTGTATGCTCACACCATGTGTCAAGGTGACACCCCTCTGTCACTTATCAAGAAAATATGCAAATGAAATTTGAAAGGGGTAGAGAAGGGTTGGGGGAGAGGTAGAGAATAACAAGCAGAAAAAAGTCGCAAGAAGCACTGCTGTAGAGAACTTTTTATCAGAGTCATGAGTGGAAGTTATAGCAAAATTATACAGGCATTCAGGATTAAAGACTATATACCTTCACAGGTCCAGTCAAAGTTCACTCCAGAGTGACATTATTTCAGGTGAAGCTAGAGGCAAGCGAAACTTAATTGTGAACATATGCAAGCACAACAAAAATCTTTGGGTACAAGTACTGCTTGAAGTAGAAAGAGAACTTACATTCTTTAACTCCTCAATGTTTTTACCAGATTTTCTGATGATTGAACAGATTCGATCATGAGCATACAGCAAGTATACAGCAGTATTGCCCTGTACGTATCAAGTTTAGGGAATTTGGGAACAAATGTAAGTGAATTCAGGAACAAAAATAAAGTAGCAACTGCAAATGCTCACAACTAAAGCGTGCATGGGGGAGAGAAAATAGATAAGAAAAACTAATAATAACTAGCAGTAATTGTTTGGGGAAAAAACTATAGTAATCTGCTTCATTTTTTTACATGTGAGATTTTATTAGAAAGCAACATGGACGCTATTCAAGTACATAGAGAGTACACATGAAATTCGCCAATGCTGAAAAAGTACTCCGCTTCATAGCCAGACTCTGAAGGTGATTCATAAAATCAATAAAAGAGCAGTAATGTAAAAATGAGTAGGCATAGGCAAAAGGATTCTGTAACCTAAAAATGATCCAATAAATTAATAGCTTCATGGCTTAGCTTCAGAGAATCTGCACAACAAAAATTAGTGAATGGTAAATGCACCTTATCATTTAATAACATCTGATCAAAATTAAAGGTGTAATTGGTCAATCTGTTCTTCTTCAAATCAGCATACCTGCCAAGACCATTTAAAAGAATATCTGAGCGCTAACACTCAGAAAGGGGAAAGCATGTTCATTCCAGTAAAATAGAAAATCCAGGAATTAAACCATCACTTTTTTAAGCATAACGTTCCCAATGGTGCAACAGAAAATTGTTGGATGACGTCATTGACTTAAAGATTTTTCAGGAAGAATGAAAATCTTTCACTTTCAACAAAAACGTAAATGGCACGATCTATTTCACTTAGGGTCCATTTAGCTACACAATTGTTTTCAAGTATTCTCAGATTTTCTCAGATATTTCCTTTCCAAAATCACTCAAACACAAAACACTTTCAATTTCCAATCTTCAACTTTTTCATCTAATCATTTACAATTTTTTCCCAAACAAAACACAAAAAACAATAATACTTTTTCAAATTTCAAAACAAAAATATTATTAAAAAATTATATTAAAACAATTTTTAAATTTTATAACATTTTTATTCAACTTTTTTCTCTCCTTTCCCAAAACTTAATAAAACATCTTAACTCAAACCATTTCACTACTATTCACAAATATACTGAGATATTCTAAGTATTCAAACGGGCCGTTGGTATCCCCTAGCTATAAAAATAAGCATAATAATGATACCCCAGTATTAGAGATCAACTAAAATTCGATATAACCATTGCTCTGGGAAAGATTCTATAACCCCCTAATTATATAGGGATCATCTAGAAAGCGCACTGTTTGAATTAGATAAGTGCCAGCAGGATGCCCCAACATCATAAGACAGCAAGATATTTGACGTCTTACAATTGTGATACTTGCAGGCCATACTAATTCTGCAAGTACTTCAACACTTTTTACAAATATTATTGATGTAGATGTACGGGTATAAGTAACTTACTTAACAGCACCATGACCGACTGCCTCGGCAGTTTGCTCAAGCTCCTCTTCAGTCCATTCTACATCCTTACCTGATCAAGATGGAAGAAATATTTACAGGCTTCTGAAGTTTATAAACTTACATAATTTTTATAAGGAAAGGAAATAAGCACATCAAGGATCCTAGATCTAAGAATTGTAAATTAGAAGGTGTCATATACATTATTACAAAAATAAAATCAGAGAACTACACTTGTGACAAATAAAACAAAAGATAAGTCATTTAGTATCATACCACAATCAATAAGGGCTGTTTTACTGCGACTCTTGGCTTCATCAAGTAAGTCAACTAATCGAACAACTTCAGTGTTTCAAGTTCAAAAGTGCTTCCCATCTTCTCCAAGAACAAGACCAAAACCCACATGGGTAACCTTAGGGTATGTGTTATCCTCAGCTGGAAGCCAACCCGCACGTTTGGCAGCCTGAAATATAGAAGCAAAAGCGTCTGAAGAAAACTTAGATGACGTGGCGAACAACATGAATGAATGACTAAGTGATAAAAGATATGGCTTTGAACACATACCCTAAACACCATATCAAAGTGCTGTTGCTGGCCAATGTTGGTGAGATATATAATCCCCTCAGCTTTCTCTTCATTAAGGCGATACCTATGCATTGCGAGCAGCACTGTCAAAAAGAGTGATCTTATTATCACTCCCCACCAGCTACTCAGCAGTCAAATGGTATTACAAACTCTATAAATAATTACAATGAACATATAACTAGCAGCCTCATCTCAAATGAACATGTTAGTGAGAGAGACCCTCACATACCTTTACACTGTAATCAATTCATTGATAATGGTCAACCATTGACCAGTATCAATGCAAAGATATTAGCATAACAGGGGTTAGTAAGAGAGGGGCAGGAGAGTGGGGGAGCCTGCAATTTAAAATAATCATTGCAAATGGAGTTGAAAAGATGCCAATTTGAAATTTTCATTTACAGGAATGTGAATTTATCTCAACCTTCCAAAAAACATTATTTAAAGAAGACAACTTTTTTAAAAGCATCTAGCTGAACAACCAGATATGCCAATATTCCAAACTATCAACTATCCAAAACTCCAATTTAAATGCTCAGGAAGTTAGCAAAACTCCATTATGCCAGCCATCAATCCATGTTAGATATCAACAAATATACCATATCCCATCCAATGAGCATTGGTTGTGCGATTAACAAAAAGTTGCACAGCTTCTAAGAACAAATGGCTTACATGCACACAAGCTCCACATGCTCACAAAGATGCAAATTATTGGAGATCATCAAGCCACTATTAGATGATTATGGCAATCCTAACGTCAGTACTATTTTTTGAAAAAATAAACTAAATCATACAAATCCAATAGCAAAGGGATGGGGAAGAAGAAATACATCCATAAGAACGTCTAAAAGATCATAAAGCTAAGTAATCATCAAAATCAAGTATCAAATTAAAACTAAAATGATAGTAGCAAAAACAAAAACTAACCAAAGAGCTGCTAGATCAGTTGAAGCATAATTGTAACCACCATCACTCTTTACAACAATAAGAGGTATATTGAACCCTTCAATAAAGATCACACGAGCACCCTGACTGTCCTCAACTAAATTTTTACTAGTCAATTCCTTCAAAACGTCAGGGATATATGGATTGTAGAAGCTTTCCCCCTGCCAGCAAGAACTTATATATGTGTGAGTATGCATATCCTTATATTGCCAACTTTTCAGAAACTTGGCATAAATATCATAACTAAGATGCTTGTAGTACATATGAAGCAAGGTTCCATCTGTATTTCATGCAACTTTCATGAGAAAATCGATAATTTCCTAATTGTGAATTTCTTCAATTGCAACATTAATATAAAGAGGTAATGTGCTGCGAAATAACTCAATATAGCATGTATGTCATCGCATATGCAATGTTGAATACTGGAAAGGCACTTCAGGTACAGCAATTCTGTTTGTAAAGCTCATGTTGCACTAACAACGTAACTTCAACTTCCACAAACCCTTTATCCTCCCCACCCTCCACCATAAGACCAAAAAAAAAGTGAAATCAAACATATATCTTATTTAGCATAAGATAATTCTGGCCACTTCAACCCTCACAGTGTATTCAATTCTGTTACGTCTAGAATTCATATCTATTTTAAAGTTGCATTGTCTATTTTAAGGACCTGCAGACCTAATCTAGAATAAAGCTTATTAGTAAAATTGACCAAAACTCAAGGCAGAAGTTTCCAAAATGCAATAGTCAGGTCACATCATGCAAGTTTCCAAAAATTTCCCATTTGATGAGTACAATGTAGGAGAAACCAGAAGTTTATAATTTTCTATGCGAAAATTTGCATACATTTTCCTCTCAATGAACTCCAAGGCGTTGATAAACCCTATTATACTCATTCCGACTGATGTCACAAATCTGCGCCCATGCACCATGATACTTTGCTTCACCAGCCTGTCAAAAGTTGAAATTCGGCAGATATTATGAACCCTAAAAATTTAATTATTAAAATATTTTGAAGGTATTGCATTGTCTGAGAGATCAACTTCAGTGCTTAAGTTCAAATGCAAATAAATCACCTGTAGTCGAACCACTGCCTTTTGTGCCTTCTCCTAAAATTCACAATCACTGTCAAATCTCTGTTTTGATGCCTTATAGAATGCCTATAAAAGTATCATTCAGGTTAGAATCAAGATCCATAACTTAAAATCTCATTTTGTAGAATGTGTGATAAAATTCCACTATACATGCATCAAAGCATAAGAATCACATGGTGGAAATGCCCTATCATATTAAAAAGAATGCAATGCCCTTCAAGCATCTTCACGCACAATTTAAATTTGCATGAACTGACTTCAGTGCTTAACGAAGCACATTTCCAAACAAAACAATTTGGTTTGACCTCATTAACTCCCTAATATCACCTTTTAGAAGAAGAATAATTATAAGATAGCTTATTCAAATGTAACCCATCCTAAAGATTTGCTACTTTACTAAGAAAGAAGAGCATAAAGAGCAACTCTGTGATAGTGACTACATAAACAAATTTTGTCAACATCTGAGTTCTGCAGCTTCCTTTCTGGGATTAAAATATATATTAACATGTGTGGCCACCTTTTATCAAGAGCGCATCTTATATACTGGAGCATGAATGAATTCATCACTGTTTACTTGCACTTGTTTGGTTCAAATTGTAATTTGTGACCCAAAGTGAAACTTTAGGTTAGAAAAGGAAGAATAAAAGATCCATCAAGACCCCAAACAATCTTAATGCTTTCACTTACCTGCAGATCCCCGACAGCTGTTTCATTAGCATCTTCTCAGTTTGAAAACTTTTCGAAGAGGAATTCAATCAACATGCCTAACTGCAAAACACAAAGGACAACTTTGAGCTATATGGTAGTGGTACTGCTACAACAGTTTTTTGATAACCAGTGAAAATTTCATTAAAAAATGTAAAGCCCACTCTCCAAATACACAAGTTGTACACAAGAGAGAGACCTATATGGTAAGGGAAACAGATACAAGAAAATGATGTACATTGAGCCCATGAAAGTCTATAGAAGCTGTCCAAATGAGTATTGAAAAAGAAAGTCTTGAATCCTCCGTTGTCTGTTCACAGTCCTAAAAGTTATATTATACATTTCCCTAAATACACCATACAAGGGAAACAGGAACCATTTTCCACAATGCTGCAATGTATGTTACTGGAATAAATGAAAATGGGGGATATTTACCTTTGATATAGAATAACTCAGTTCAAGATATTATAAATTCACAACATCCATTTCATTATGGATGAAGTTGACATCAACCATAAACAACACAACGTTCAGACTTGCACAATGAATATGAGTTACCTAGTCTCTAAAGTATACAAGTGTTGGATCCAATCTTTACAAGCAATCTAGAAGGTGGATTTCATTATGAGGTTACCTAAGTGACAACATGGAGGTGGCAAACAAAAGCATCAAATTATGCTTATAACATGCCCTCCTACCAGGATTAGGAGTGTTACTTAACTACTTTCCATAACATCAGGTAATAAGAGTTCAATAAATTTTAACATCTCAAAAGAATATATGTAACAGATGAAATATATCTAATCTTGAGGGAAGAAACATAATATCATAAATAAGTCTAATCAAAATCCTAAGCCTGCATTATAAACGCTTATTTCATCTTCACTAGATCAATAAGTGTCCTCTACTGACTCTGGCCCGCAGACTCGTCCTCATCTTACCTGGGACAATATAAAACATAAAAATAAGAATCAGTCAAATATGTGAATAGCATCAAACTCTAAATGTTTTCGCCTTGTATTTCCTTAAAACATTTTTAAATACATTTAACATCACATGCACATCATCAAGAGGGAAAAAAAAAAAACATTTATCTCTGCCCCTTTTTATAAAAAATAAAACTTCATTAAAAAATTGCAAAAGGAGGTCAAGGTACTGCTTCTCCTCTTGGATGTAAAACACCCTGATGGACTACAACTTCTCAGTGGCTTGAACATCCACCCCTCCAACTTCGGTACTATCGTATCCTCTACAAACATTTAATATTCATGCATTCATACATTATAGTTCTTTCTTTCCTTTCATTATTTACTTTCTCATAACTTTATAACATGAGCCCTTTCACAACTTCTCAAATCATAAACATTCGCTTAGCTTTCATAACACACACACACACACACACACACACACACACATATATGTAGCATATGCATCACATTTGTAAAATGGGCTTACAAGAAAGGCTAGTATCATAACATATAACTTGGAATTCATTTGAGGAAAAATGCAACATTTTACGTCGAAAGGAAAGGACATGATCACATTACTTGGCCATTGTGATGAATTTAGTCTCTTCTTGAGATTGTCAAGATGTTAAGCTTTATTGTTTATTAGAGTTTTGATGCCGTTATAATAGTAAGTGTATCATATTTAAGTAGTTAAAAGTATTTTTAACTTTATATAAATTTTAAATGCTTACATATTTAATATAATTAATTAATTTCTATTATTATATTAAAAATAAAAAGGCCTCATCTTCAATTTTCGCCTTAGGCCTTATTTTATACCGGGCCGCCCCTGCCTTGGATGAAAAAGACTGCATAAAAAATTAAAATTGGTGTTTCTAGTTCTCCTAATCTGTTTTAAGATTTCTAGGATTCCCATCCAGCTTAGACCTATACATGGGGTCAACTCCACTTCAACCAGATCAATTTTCCCCTAAACAGATTTGGTTTTTCCAGAAAAAGACTCCTGGCAGCTTAATGCCTCCTCGGGCAGTCCTTACTCTCTTTTTTAAAATAACTTTCCCCTATTTTTCTAATACAAATTAGTTTTACTGATTTACCAAAATTAACAAAAAAATACAAGGAATATTTTGACATCCATATCAAAGAACTTTCTATAAATAGAAACCCTAGATAAAGGGCACCCTGGTTTCCAAAATAAAAACCCTAGAATCTGGGGTGTGACACTACCTTTATCAAATTATGAAGACCTATAGTATGTTAGATGATGGCAAACTTGGAAGATAAGTTTAATTTGACAATTTCTGTCGAGAAATCATTTGGCTTTTGAGGTCCACTACAAGTGAATGGATTTGACCAAGAAACAAGAATCAATGAGATTATGTGCATAGAGCAAGAAACTATAATCATAATTTGATCCATTATTAAACATAAACAGCTACTACGTAATAAATGTACATTATTTATAATAAAAATACCTGTGTCCCCCAGTCACCAACATGATTTCGCCGAAGAACTTCAACATTTGAAAACTCAAGCATACGGGCAAGCGTATCCCCAATAATAGTAGACCTTAAATGGCCTACATGCATTCCCTTTGCTACATTAGGAGAAGAAAAATCAACAATGGCTCTTTTGATTGGAAGCCATGGTGCCCATGTGTCGATACCATCAACTAACATTTTTTGAAGACTCTGCAGCAGCAATATTTACCTTTAACCAACCACAAAATTTGGTTATATCCATTACAATAGTCTAAATCCTTCTCTTACTTTATGTGTTTCCATTTTTGGAGATGATCGTGATTAGAAAAGGTAAAAGAGAAGTTCCTTCTCACAAGAAAAAAAAAAAACACAGATAAGTCCCAATTACAGCCAAAAAAATGTTAAAACATGTGTGCACCTTAGCCATCCAGTCTTTTGATAATAAAGCATTCACAAATCCTGGCCCGGCAACAGAGCATGATTCTATCATTTCAGATTGAGGAAGGTTTTGGATTATGGCCTAAAAATTAAATAAAAATTAAGATAAGTAGAGATAATTATCCAATACTATTAAATTAAAGTCTAGCAGACATTAGAACATAGTTGTAAATGTCAATACCTGTCCAACAGATGGAGGACCCTTCAACTCGTTTTGCTTTCCTTTTATTTTAGACCATAGGCCCATTGCATTATTACTGCAACGAAGATAAAAGTCCCTAATTAGCACCAAAAAAACAGTATAGGAAACCTGAAGCGAACATTTAAATGCATTTCTAACACTCGGGCAATTCCATAAATACAATTCGCATATATTTCTCATACGCAGATGAGTGCCATACCACTGGTAATCACCAAATTTTGCAGTGCAAGCAGCAACCAAAGGCTCTACATCTGGCTCATTAGGCATTGTTGCCTCGAGTGCTGCTTTAAACAGTTTTGCTCACTGTCGCTTCACACTCCCGACATTATGTTCCTCCTGTGCCAAAATTCAAAATTACTTTTTCAGCAACAACTCAGTCGCATCGCCTGCTGAAACTAGCAAAGCAATTATCACCAAAAAAATTAATTGATCGCCCACAATATTGCAGATACACAGCTTGAATAAATAAATTATCTTTGGGGGGCTGGGGGGAACTAAAAGCAGTATGTAGGTTTGAGTTACGTTAACTGACATTTTCCATTGTCGAAACAGATTGAATCTCTGTTGCCAAAACGAGCCGCCTAGATGTCGCCCACAATCGGTATGTCTAGTTTGGCATCGGCCAAATCAAATTATCACGAGCTCCATAAGCAACTTACTTCAAAACAAAGTAAAGGACTATAAAAACACAACGAGAAATGGTGCATAGAAGAGACCCCAAAAAAATAAAACTACCAAACGGTTTGCAATATTATGGTTCAGTTCAGTTGCTACCAGAAGCGAATAAATCCACACGCACGCACACACACTCTAGATAACTAAACATTGAAATCACAGATGGTGAAAACCGAAAAGAGTAATCAAATTGAAAAACAAGTTCCTACTAGAGATGCCCATAAAATAAGAGTGAGAGAGGCGATTGAAGGAAAGAAATGGCGGTGGAGAAACAAACAACGGCAATTGGGCTCGGGACGACCCTATCGTTTCTCTACTTTTCTTGAATAGTTTTTGAATTCGTCCCCTTTTGTTTGAGCTTGGAACAGAAGTTCGAACTGAAGTATTTCCAAGCGAGAGTAACGGTAGATGTAAAATCTATTTTATAATTTTTTATTTATTCAAGTTTGAAGTTAGGGTATTTTACAAAGTGATGTTATTTTTAATAAATTATTTTATAAAATTCTGAACATAATTATATAAAGGATGATAAAAAAAAATAAAAAATTTTATGTTTATCATTTCTTTTCGAAAAGAATTTTTGTTTAGGTACCCACACCCAATCCGCCTGGCCCACCCACACGAGCTCGGGGCAAGCGTGGTAGTCCGCCCACATAAGGTGGGCAAACGGGTGGGTATGAGGGCCCCTAGGAAGATTGGGGATGGGTGGGGCACTACACCTCCAAATTATATAAATATATATTACATATTATTTAATAAATTTATTAAATGGAACGACGTCATTTTATTTTAGAGTAAAATCTCTCTCTCTCTCTCTCTCTCGAATCTTCTTTATGTCTCGCTCTATCATCGTCGCTTCTTTCAGCGTTGTCGCACCGCTATCCTCTCTATTATAACTTAAGTAATTTGAAACCTTAAAATGTATGGACATTCCTAATTGTCTTACATGATCAATGAAGGATGGATTTGTGTTTTGGATGCTTTGGAGTTAGATTGTGAGCTACCATTTTGATTGTTGATTGTGATTTTTCTTTATTTTCAAATCTTTTATTGTGATTTGAGTTTAATAGATAATTTAAGATTTCAATCCAAAACTCTAATTTAGGTTAGGGGTTCAATTCGAACACCTAAGTTAATCTATTATGGAGTTTCGAATTGAAACTCCAAACTAGATTGAGGTCTCAATCCCACAATAAATGCAATGAAGAGGCATCTTTTACCCAATAGCAAAGGATTTGAATCAAGATTTCTGAATGAATGAAATAGGGCATCAGTACATCTGCCACATAATTTAAATGTGAAAATTTATCCTCTAAAAATGGAAATATTGAATAAATGGATCGTAAACTGTAAGTTCTTACGATTTGAAATTTTCACAACGACCACATTTAGAACAAAAACGTCTTAAAGATAGATAGAGACGTTGGTATTTATCTAAACCATACTCTTTCGTATGCGTCAATGGTCCATTGATGAGAAGGGACTGGTAAAAGCTTGAACTTAATTCCGATAATAATGAATATAAGCACAATTGAAATTCCTAGAGAGTTATATAAGTGTATATTGATATGACCATTCATTATTTCTTGAAACTCGATCTCTCTCTTGGATAAACTATATAGCCAAAAAAAAAAACCATGAACCAGAATATAAGAGCAAGCCTGCCTATGAGTAAATATTGCATAGTAACCTCATTAGATCATACACCCAAGACTCCAATCTAGTTTAGGGTTTCAATTTGAATTTGAAACCCAAAACTAGACTGTGTGATTTTATTGTGATTTTGTGTGATTTTAAAAACTTCAAATCAGTTATACTTTGCATCATGTCTGGTGTTTGATATATTTTTAGGAACAATGTTATTCTGTCGCTCAAAGTGCACCGTTCATTTTGACCGCACGCACACTTTTTTTTTTCAAATTTTTTTAATATATTTAAATATTTTTAAAAAATAAAAAAAAATATCAATACATTTAAAATCACTTCATTAATTATTAAGTCAAAAAAAATTATTTTGTGACCAACTATCACTTTGAGGGATAAAGGAAAGGGACACCCTCAAAGTAAGACATTTTATCAAGTCAGAAGCTGGTGCCTAACGGCCTACAAGCAAAAAGAAGAATGATATTTGTAGTTGTGGTTGTGCAAACGGCGTGCAGTCGCTTTAAAAAAAGTGAATTAATATGAGATCCACATGAAAAAAAACTAACTTTTTAATCGTGGACCCCACTTTTTTTTAAAGCGATTACGCGGTGTTTACACATTCCACGACTGTATGTAACATTGCTCAACCAAAAAATAATCATTGTGGTATGAGAAACTCTACTTACAACTGGGTTGGGAAACCCCCGTATAACCGGCACATCTTTTAATAAAATTTATCTTCATCATTTCGTTCCCCACTTCCCTCTCTTTGTCAATTTTTTTCACTCATTTCATTTCGTTCTGTCTTCTTGCTCTCATTCTCCCCAACCCCCAAAACACAGAGGTACCCCTGCGTCTTCCCTAAGACTCTTACTCTCCCTCCCTCAATTTGAGTAAGAATTCGTTGACAACGGAAGAGTGTCTTGGTTTGTGTTGCTATTGCTTATCGCTTTTTCTTTTTTCTTTTTTTTTTTTCCCTTGATTTCTGTATATTTGTTTGGTCGGTTGGAGGATGGAAAACAGGGAAGAGAAAAGCGATGACTTCTATGTAGTCCTGGGCCTGAAAAAGGAATGCACTGCGTCGGAGGTCAGGAATCCTTATAAAAAAACTTGCACTAGTTAGCGTTGGAAATCTTTCTTGTTCACTTTTTTCAAAGGCTTCTTCACCACTTAATCAAATGGGTCTTCTTTTAAATCTAAAAATATCTTAACTTTTCCTGAGCTTAGTTTCTCAAATGAACATATGGGTTCCTTTTGGATCATTGAAAAATTATTGTTTTTATGATAATTTTTTAACTGTAAGAAGATTTTGGTGTAAGAGAAAAGGAGAAGGGCTCGGAAATGATAAATTTTTATTGGGAGATGAGAGAAACTGTGTGAATTGTAGAACCTTGCTGGAAGAAACATATTTTGCTTGTTGCGCTAGAGATGGCACCCAGATCGTTGTTCAGCTTCAGGGAACTCAAAGTTTGTGGAAGAAGAAAAGAAAAAGTTCCAAGCCATCCAACAAGTTGGAAGACCCACTTGGTTTGCTCCAAAACAATTGCTATTGGGAGTAAATTTGTGAGCTTTGGTGGTAAAGAAATAATGAGTGCCGCGATGACAAATACAGATCAATCTTTTAAAATCTTAACGATTTGTGATTTTCAATCTGGTTGTGATTTGTAATCTATCTTGCCCGTCTTCACTGTGATTGGTAGAAATGAAGAGAAGAGAAGAAATGTAGCCAATCAGTTGAGATTTGTGATTTTTTTTAAGGGTCAGGCTACTATGCCGCCTGACCCATACCGCTAGGCGGTACATTTTTTTTTTCATTTTTTTAATCACTTTTTTAATCATTAAGTTTAAAAAAAATACATCAATACACTTAAAATCACTTTTTTAACCACTAATAAAAAATATATATATATTTTTACCCAGCAGTCAAACTGGGCAGTACATTTGGGGCGGCATAGGGGCTTTATTCTTTTTTTAATATTGACTGACGTGCCACATCACTGATGCCGCGGGGTTCCCCACCAGCGGTTGTATATAGAAGAACTCTTGTGGCATTGCTTATAGTTATCACTATAAACAATATGGTACTTTCTAGTTAAAAATTCATTTAGAATGGTAGTGCAAGAAGAGTCTATAAGACATGGAGAATTTGCATAAATAGTTGCAAAATTTAAAATTATGAATATTTCTCTTAAAAGGAAAAATTTGCATGTATTTTTAAATTCACATATTTTGAATAAAAGATCGAGACAATAAAGTTTAAAATTCGTAGACGAATTATCTTCAACCTGGTGAGAATGATACAAATCCAAATTAATATGAGTTATCCGACCTGCACGTAGGCTTTATTAAATAATTTTGAATTTGATCATTAATCAATAATTTGGAGTTTTCTTTCTACTTTGCATCTTTTATTAATCTCAGCCCCTAATTTCCGTTAATTAACTAGCTTTCAAAATAATTCTAATTATGTTTCGCGTCAACTTATAAATTCTTTATTTCAAACCAATTCTTCTAGATCTTCCATGTCCATCAACCTAAATCTATTAATCAAAATAATTATAAGACCAAAGATATTAAAAGAAATTTGAATGAGTGGACTATTTCCCATGTTGCTAAAAGCCATATTTACTAGGAATCTACTTCTTCTTTTTTCTCTAAATTACTTTTTCTCTATTACTTAATTAAAATTCTTGAAACAACCATTACTTTAATTCTTAAAAAAAAAACCATTACTTTAATTAATGATTATGAATCATTACAATTATAAACTAAAGAGGCTGTACTGAAAACATATTAAATAAAAATACTCTTTTTATTTATATTGAATTAGTACAAGTTTCTATTAAATTATTGACAAAAAAGTCGATTAAATACTTTACTATTATCATATTTGCCTAACGGAGTTGTTATAAATTTCATGATTCATTATTTAGTATGGTTGAGTTCAACTTATATCAGAGTGTTATTTATTTTAATTATTATTCTAATTATTTTTTATTATTTTTTATACTAATATTTTACATTCTTAAGTCTCGAGTATTAAAATCAGTACCTATCATATTAAGAAAATAGTAATTGTTGTTTACCGCATTTATTATAAATTAATGAAAATAATATTATAGCCACCGACTCTAATTATTAAAGGCTATACATTATTATTACAATTAAGTACAAAACTATGAATGGAAACTAGAAAGGCTATACATTAGTGATTTAAGAATTATGTTTTTAAATGTTAGACTAATTTAAAATTAGACTGAATTGAGTTGATCTCAATTTAATCCAACTTCCAAAAGATCCCTAAGTTTTTAAGTCTTTTCAAATTTATTTTTTTTTATCATATTCACAAATCCAATATAAATTAATCTTGAAAATTTTGTTTATCTTAACAACTTGTTAGCCTGTATATTCAATTTCACAACATTCCAAACAAAATGCATTTGTAAAATTTTCCAGAATTCTCAAATTACAGAAGTACTTCTTCACTCACCAATAATGTATATTTTCCGTAATTTATGAGAAAAATGGTATAATGTTTTGCTTGGAGTGAACGGCAAGTCGAATTGAATAATTAATAGCTTCCAAGTCCTTAGTCCAATTTGGGGATGAATTTTACTATATATAAGTAAAGTCACGTACTAATCTGCGTACCAATACTGATTCCTTCATACTTAAAATTTAAATTAACACTATTTTCAATAAAATTTACTTTTTAAATCACATTAAATTGGTGCGCAGATTAGTACACAATTGTGCTTGCAACTAGATTTTTCCTTTGGGGATGGGATCAGCAGGAAAGCGAGACAATGTAGTTGACGAGGAATGGGATCATGAGTTTCGTGACGACAAAGAAAATACTATTGGCTCGGGCTGAGTACTTGAAGTTCAAGTATTTAAATAAGAGAAATAATATTTACAGTCATAAAATATATAAATGTCGTGTCTTTTTTAATAAAAATGTGAGTAAATAAGAGATTTACATAAAAAAATTAGTTTTTTTTTATTAATGAACCAGTTCTTTTTTAAAAAGAGTGTGTAATGTTTATATAACTCATAACTGTATATAGTATTACTCAAAATACAAAAAATTAAAAATTAAAAGCTTAAATTCCCTATATCCTTTTATTATTTTTTATTTTTTTAATAAACCACATGACACCATATTGTGGTGCTACATCAAAAAGCTAAAATGAGTGGTATAAATTAAGGTTTGGTTTGTTTTTACAAACCTTTGAAACTATCTCATCTCAATATTCAAATTTCAAATACCATTTAAATACAAATATTTTTCAATATTAAAATTTTAACTTTTTCATCTAATTATTACCTAATTATTACAAATTTTTCAAACTTTCTAACAAAATACAAAAAATAATTCAATTTTTTCAAATTAAAAAATAAAAATAATATTAATTGTATTCCAACCATCTTTTAACATTTTAATTTTTTTATTCATCTTTTTCTCTCTCATTTCTAAAAACATCGTAAAAATCTTTAGTCAAACTATTTCATAAATTATCTTACTACTATTTATAAATTTATCATTTCATTTCATCTTATCACATCTCAGATGTGTAACCAAATGAGAGCATAAGAAGCACATATTAACATTTCTCTTTATAGAATGATTTATTATTTAATTGGCATGACTTACCTTTATAGAAAGAAAAAAAGGCACAAAAACTTCATATCTCTCTCTAGAGAAAGAAAAAGGAAAAAAGAAAAATCATGGATATGATCCATAATGCGAATTGGTGTATGTGTTGTACTAATTCACCATATTATTCTTTCACCTTTTGAAAATTAAATTATGCAAATATTTTGCAAGTCTTTTTTAGAGAAAAAAGAACTCTTTTTTTCTTCTTTATCAGGAAGTAAGATATTTTATAGATAAACTAACGGATACAATATACAAGTTCAATGGGGGTGGGAGTCACCTATAGTCTTCTCAAATCCAACACACATTACAACACAAAAGAAAATTAAAAAAATAAATAATCGGAGCTAAGAGATTGGCTTCCATCCTATTTCCATAAAGGGAGATCACTTGGTGTGACGCCCCCAAATTTCACTTGGGATTGAACGGACATTTGAAGCGTCGAGACATGCAACACAAGGTTACCTGCCCCCGTTCATGACATATAAGATGCAATGTTCCTAACATGCATCTAGCATTATGCAATATTCGCAGCGGATAATCTTTTTCTTTAGCAATACTATGCACCAAACTAAATATATCCCAAATACTTGAAACATAATTCATACATAAAGTCATACTAAAAAGCCGTGATCATCATACTAGTCCAAAATGGTTGTGATCAAAAGAATACTTGAGATACAACTCCAAAAGTACAAGTATTAACCTAAGTTAAATACTATACCATCATCAACATCGCACCGTAGCCTAGATGACCGTATTCAGATGGTCAGATTCCAATTCTTCTTTGGGTCCTGTAACAAGATCTACCATTCGGGGGGAATGGTAGTTGGGACTACCACAGTGAGATTTGATTACAAATCTCAGTAAGTTAACATAAAACTCACACACAGGTTAAAGATGCATGCATGGCAGTAAAAGCATAAATGCATAAGTAAAGTCGTACATAAGCATAGCATAACTTGACATATAACATGACATAACCAGAACTTAAACGTGAACTGAACTTGACTTAACATGACATGAACTTGAGTTTAAAACATAACATGGACTTGAAATGTAGCATGAACGTAAACATGCATAACATAAATATGAACTTGAAAATAACATAAACTTGAACATATCATGACATAAACGTGAACTTGAGACATACTGTAAACGTGAACTTAACATGATGTGAACATGAACTTGGAACATAACTTGATCATGAACATAACATGTACGTGTACATAACAAAACATGAACTTGATCTGAAACTTGACTTATCATGCACTTGATCTGAAACTTGACTTAATACGTACTCCACAGTTGTTGTGGCCCCACGTATTCTACGTGTCACAATTGCTGTGTCTCACGTAGTGTATGCTCCACAGTTGTTGTGGCCCCATACTTCATGCTCCACAGTTGTTGTGGCCCCATGAATACACGTAACATAAAATATAATACGTACTCCACAGTTGTTGTGGCCCCACGTATACACGTAACATAAAATATAATACGTACTCCACAGTTGTTGTGGCCCCACGTATACACGTAACATAAAATATAATACGTACTCCACAGTTGTTGTGGCCCCACGTATACACGTAACATAAAATATAATACGTACTCCACAGTTGTTGTGGCCCCACGTATACACGTAACATAAAATATAATACGTACTCCACAGTTGTTGTGGCCCCACGTATACACGTAACATAAAATATAATACGTACTCCACAGTTGTTGTGGCCCCACGTATACACGTAACATAAAATATAATACGTACTCCACAGTTGTTGTGGCCCCACGTATACACGTAACATAAAATATAATACGTACTCCACAGTTGTTGTGGCCCCACGTATACACGTAACATAAAATATAATACGTACTCCACAGTTGTTGTGGCCCCACGTATACACGTAACATAAAAAATAATACGTACTCCACAGTTGTTGTGGCCCCACGTATACACGTAACATAAAAATATAATACGTACTCCACAGTTGTTGTGGCCCCACGTATATACGTAACATTAAATATAATACGTACTCCACAGTTGTTGTGGCCCCACGTATTCACGTAACATAAAATATAATACGTACTCCACAGTTGTTGTGGCCCCACGTATTATACGTAACATAACATGTCTTATCTTTCTTAATGCATGAGATATTAATTAATATCATATACTTTTCTAACATGGCGTATACTTGTAAATGGCACAATATGATTTAATCATAACATTTCATGGCATACTTAACATGGCATACTTATAACATACATCATTGTATGACAGAAAAGATTATGTAACAGATAATTATTCATGAGAGATTAAATCATACGTAGCAGATAAACATGTAATGACATAGCATGACATGGCATATACGATAACATACATACATAAATTGTAGTTCTCTTACCCATCACACATACACAATAAACTGATAGTAAGTTAGAGGCTAACTTACCTCGATCGTCGCGTTCTATGAGAATAGAGCGCGAGACACGAGGAACTGCACAACAGCTGGAAGAGGAACACTCAAGTCCTTAAGATTTTCACTTCTGAACTCAATTGCCATATTGTAAGCACTTGCAACACCACGGCCAACTTGAGGTTTCACTATACTCGGAAGAGATAAATTGACTTCAGAAAGCCTTTGCACTAAAACAAGTTCATTAAAATTATCAATAACAACCAAACAAACAACTCATTTCTCAATCCATATACTCTTAGCCATAGTCAACCACAAGATGACACCAGTCATCCCGGACTATAATCCATATCATCACTGCTTCGGGACACTGTCATACAGTTTCCCAACATTACACCATACGCTCCACACTTCTCTGCTACGCCATCCAACCCTTCGTGACACGCCATCCGGTGTATCACGACTTAGTACAGAGTACACTCACGTGAACTCTCTTCCATTCACACTACAAAACCCATCACTGCGATACACGTCTCACGGTGCATCGCTACGCGACACGGAGTACGCGCTACGCGTACTTCCTTCGCTACAACACTCATCAACACGATGCACATCACACGATGCATCGCCATACCACACGGAGTACACTACATGCGTACTCCCTTCCTTCTACGACCCACATCACTACAGCGCACGTCGCGCGGCGCGTCGCTGCATTACACAGAATACGCTACACGCGTATTCTCTTCACACAACCCGCCGTATCACATCTACGGCATCCATCTCACGCCTATACTTCACAGCACAGTCCACAAAACTACAAAATCAAGCCTAACACTTCACAACCACACTTCGTTTCACAACTACGCAGCGAACTCCACAAACACTAACTACACAGTCTACAGCCAACCAAATCAACTATGTTAAACATAAATAACTAAAGATAGAGGGTTATACCATCGACGGGATAACCCGTGCGTCGCTCGCTGCTCGTCACGAACATGCGTCGGAGGAGCATACGTGGCGGTACGGTGTCTGTCCACCACATAAAGTGGTAGTTTGGGCTTGAGAAAGGCTAGGCGTGGTCTTGGAAGACTCACGGTCGCCTTGTGATGGTCAAAGGTGGCGGAGCACGGCGGCATCACGCCGTGAACAGTAACTCCGAACGGTGAGCGGAGGAGACGCGAGGTAGCGAAAAGCCATAGAACTTCATGGAAAGCTAGGGAAAGGTAGAGGAACATGTGGTGGAGCTGTGGTGGCGAGGTGGTGGTCGGACGGTGGCTAACGGCGGCAGATCGGCCGTTTGAAACCATTTTTGGCCTTGGAGAGTGCGGGAGAGTGTGAGCTCTACGAAGCTCCGTTGGCCATGAAATTTCTTGGAGAGGTTCATGAGGATGAGAGGAACAAGATGGTGGTGGTGAAACACCACGGGTGGCCGTGTACGGCGGCGCACGGTGGTGCAACCGAACGGGTGTTTTGAGAAACCCATATGAGAAAAAGTGAGAGTTTGGGAAAAAGAAAGACATGGGGAGGAAGCCCTTGATGTGGTGAATCCAATGGTGGTGCTTGGTGGCTGATTTGGCCGTGTATGGTGGTCCAAAATGGTGAAAAGCCTTAAAAACCCATTTGTTTGGAGGCGAGAGTGGCGGCTAACCGTGGCTCGGATGGAGGTGAAACTTGGAGGGGATGTTCACCGGTGAGAGGGGAAGAAATCTGGGTGGGTGGTGTAGTCCACGCCGCCGGCGAGCGGCGGTTCTGGGCGGAGAAAGAAATCGGCAACAGGGGAGAAAACAGGGCAGGGGCAGCAACTTCCGGGGGCTCTCGGCGACTAACGGCTGGTCCGATGGCTCTGAAAATTGGTGTGTATGAACTATGGTGAAAGGGGAAGAGAATGGCGGGGGTGGTGTACGACACCTCCACCGGACGGCGGAGAAACGGGCGGTCAAAGGGGCGGCGACGGTAATGAGACAAGAAGGAAGAGCACGGGAAGAGAGAGAGAATTGGTGGCCGGCGTTGCACACCTCCGGTGCAGATGTGTTCGCCGGTGAGGGAGGGACATGCCGGAGGTGGAGGTGAGGCACGGCGGCCGGAGGTGGCGCCGGTAGGAAGCTAGAACCGATCAGCTATGGTGGAAGGGTGTAAGTCGACCATGGAGAGAAGGAGAGGAAAGAGAAGAAAAAAAAAGAAAAAAGGAAAAATGAAGGAAAAAGGGTAGGAGCCTAGGTAATAAACTTCAATCCTACGTTTTGGGATCCTCAAATAATTCAACGGTGAATTAAAACACTGATTAAAAACGCGTAAATGTTTTATTTTAAATAAAACACTTTAAATAAAACACCACGATGAATTAAGGTAGAATATTATTTTATAAACTAAAATTTATAAAATAATATTTCCTCATCATTATATAAAATGATAAAGTACCGTTAATTAATCGAAGATGATAAAACCAATTAATTTAAATAAGAGTTTTCAACGTAAAATTAAACATCTTAATATCTTAAAACAACTAAAATATTTAATCTAAGTAATTATCCACAATTATAATATTTTCAGAGTTCATTAAATTATTATAATTGTGCTACTTTAAAAACAAGCTTATCTAATACTTTGAAATTCGATGGATAAGATCCGGGAAAACGCCATCGAGATACAACGCTTAGGATAAAACTGTTCATGATTTTACAGCTGTCGGTGAAGAACAAATTACGTAATTTACGGAAAAGATAATCTATACGCGTGATTCCAGATGAGGGTAAAGACGAGAGAGATGTGATTGCTGTCGGGAAAGAATCCAAAACTAATAATTTTAGCGGGCTGTTACACTTGGTGACGATTTTAAAATAGTTTGATGAACAGACTATCTTACTGCTGCTAAAAGCCGCAATAAGGATGGGTGTGTTACAATGTGTTGATCTAGACCGGTTGGAAGGAATTGTCACAACCACTTTTCACTTGATGTTTGGTTATGGAAAGCGGAAACATAGAAAAACATCCAAAAACTAAGATGACTCACTGGCGAGGGACCACCATTGTCAATGATAGTGCATGCAGCACACGCGCTGCAACTGGAGAGGAGTGGAAGGTTAGAACAGGAATATCTAGCGCCACAGAACCCAACCGTACTAAGTGCGAAGGTAGAAAATGTCCCCAGACATGGTGGCGCGTGCTTGAAATGACAAACTTCTTCTGTCAGCTTGAAGATCGGTGCCCATAGAGGTTGATGGCGGGGTGCGTGACGGACTAAGATCACCGAAAAGCAGTAGAATGCCTAGTTTCTGAGCTAATAGAAAAAAGTAAGCGAAAAACACAAAAAAAAAAAGGGAATAAATCAACCCTAAACGAAGGCTGGGGCTGGCAGATGAGGAAGGTTGGTGGAGCCAAAACTCCAACCCACCTCCCTCCGGAGAACGGAGCAGGGCCCTGGTTAGAGGTGTAACTGGTCTGGTTCGGTCCGGTTTTAAACAAAATTTAAGACCGAACCGATATGTACCAGTTTTACATTTTTCAAAACCGATTACGTACTAGTTATCTTCCTAAACTGATACTCCGGTTTTACTGGTTTCCAGTCTGGTTCGGTCCGATTTTTCGGTTTTAATTTACTATATTATATAATATAGTATATAATACTTTAGTAATAATATATTATAATATATATTGTAATTGTATTATAGACTATAGTGATATATTATAGTATATAATAATATATAATGATATAGTATTAGTATAACTATCAATATGCACTATATAATATTAGTATAACTATTAATACAATAAATAAAATGATATAAGATTTTAAAATTTAATATTACATTGATTAGGAATTTATTATATAATAAAAAACTATTTTATATATAATTATATATTATATATAAAAATTATATATAATAAAAAAATTAAAAAAAATAATATATATGAACCGGTTCGATCTGGTTTTAAAAAAAGAAAAATCATAATGGGACCGATTTTAAGAAAAATAAAATCAATACTGGACCAAACCAAACTCGGGAGCGAATCGATCCCACTGATTTGATTCAGTCCAATTCTATTTACCTATTTACCGATTTTTTTTATACCCCTAACTTTGGTAATGGGTTTTGGAGAAAGTTTATGGAGGAACGGGTTTTTACTCTCTGGAGACTTGCAAAAAGGAAACTCAAAACTGCTAGAGTCCAAAAAATAAAAAATAAAAAGACCCACTCGGAAAGGTCCACTCTTTTATATTGAGGGTTTTAAATTTTGTTTTCAATAGATTTGAACAATACTGTTAATTTTAGATTTTTACCAAAATTATTTTATTGTTTCTTTTATTGTTTTTTTTTTCCCCTCTCAACTAGGTTTAACATGTCACATATCGCATTGATTTTCTTTCCTAAATAGATTCTCAGGATGATTTGATATAGACTTATAGTCAATAATTTAAGGTGATTTTATATTCAATTACGTATCTAAGATTTAAGACCCGATTTGAATTCGGTAATAAGATTTTATAGTCACATGGCGCTTTGATTTTCTTTGCTAAATGGATTGATGAACTTCTCTAATTACTCTATTATTTTATACAGATCACAATCAGAGATGGGCCACGCTTCGGTAAATAGCGATCGAAGTTCCATATGAGCTTCCCATGCTCCCCACGTGATATCGTACATGCTCGATCTTATCGGATTACCTCGATCTTCCAACCACATCGTTACACGCCCACAGAAGGGGCAAAAATTCGTCCGCCATCCCTCTCACCTCCCTCCTATATAGACAGCTGTCCTGGCTCAGTCCAACGCACCTGAGTGAAGGCTCTGAGATTGGAGTGTGAGAATGAAGAACGCCGGCAAGAGTTTCAAATCCAATGTGAAAAACGAGGGGAGAAAGGATCGGAGATCGGGGACGGGCATGAACGGATCTCCGAAGAAGGGTGGCCATGGCGGCAAGTTCACGTGGGCAGGGGTTGGCTACTCTCAGTCCGAGATCGGCTTCGAAAAGGAAGCTCCGGATGCCAAGGACCCGATGTTCGAAGATCCAGAAGAAATCGCAAAGGTTTGAAGGCGGCGGTGGCGACGATGATCGTACTCGTAGGTTTGACTATGATAATGACTATGAGGTGTAAATAATCCTGGACTGTGATCCATCATTCCCCTTTCAATAAATTGTGTGCATAGTTTTGTACTGTTCTTAGAATTCTGGATCGAATACTAACATCTTTTAGCTGCTCGATCTTCCAAATGGGGTGTCCAAATTCCAATTCTGATATTAAGAACATCGAAATTGTGAAAGGGAATCTAAACTGGATCAGAATTCCTTAAACATTTTATATAATTGTGGACTTTAGGGACTTGCACCATCCATAGGATTAGTATTTGTAAAAAGTTATGAATCGATTTAGGAGCACTTTTTTTTTTTTTTAGGAGCACTCATCAATAAAAAAATTATATTTTTTAATTTTTTTAGATGTGTTTGGATAAGAGTTTTGATAAAAGTTAGAAAAATATGGATATTTTTTATAATAATATTATTATTTTAAAATTTGAAAAAATTAAATTATATATTAATTTTTAGGTGAGGATTTGAAAAAATTATAAAATAATAATAATAATAAATATTTTAATAATATTTTATTTAATTTTTTAATTTTTATCACAATTCAATTTAACTTAACATTTAAACGTAATTAAAATGTCATTTTTTTTAATTTAATCGAGAAAAATGTCACCACTTACCCTAAAAATAATAATTATAATAATAATTGGCGGATTCAAACGGGTGTTGCGAGAAAACTGGAATTGATCCATCAACTTGAGGTTATCAACTTGTGAACGTTAACTTCTTTACAAACTCTTTGATGGAGTTCACATGCCAAGGATCATTTGTCAACTTTATCAGATAAAAATAATCATGTTAGGGGGCATTAATCCAATTAATTTGGATAATGATATAATATGAGATAGTAGTAAGGGCTTGTTTGAAATTATGTTAGGAGTGTTAAAAAATGTTTAAATAGCTTTAAAAGTTCTTTAATAAAACAAATTAGATGGTTTATATGTTACATATTAAAATTTTTTTTTAATTCTTAAATAAGTTAAAAAGTATGTATGAGGAAAAATATCATTTTAGTACTTTTCTTCAAATGTACTTTTTCGAATAATCCAGAACATAGTTCAAATTTTAAAAAACTATCAATGAGTAAAAATATTCATATGTTAGAAACCAAGTTCAAATTGTATTGTATGACCACATTTAGCCATCAATGGTAATCTTAGGTACACCTACCCCCCCAATAGTAATTTTAGGTACACCTAACCTCCTTTGTACTCTTTACCATTGGATTGATGACAAGTGTAACAATCCTAACCATCCTTTGTACCAAGAAATCCCTATAAATAGAGGGAGTCCTCATTTGTGTAAGACCCCAAGAAATAAGAGAAAACAAAGTTCTCTAAACATCTCTCTCTCTTTTGCTCTCTATCTTTTCATTAGTTTCATAACACGTTATCAGCACGAAGTCTCTGACGGTTTTGAAGCTAGTAGTCTTCTACTTCAAAAAATGTCAAATCTTACGAAATTGGAATTCGTTGCTCTTGACATTTCTGGGAAAAATTATTTATCTTGGATCCTTGATGCTGAGATCCATCTAGATGCGATGAACCTGGGAGATACAATTAAAGAAGGAAATCAAGGGTCCCGGCAGGACCGTGCTAAGGCAATGATTTTCCTTAGGCACCATCTCCATGAAGAATTAAAAACTGAGTATCTCACGGTGAAAAATCCCCTTATTTTGTGGAATGATTTAAGGGAGAGATATGAGCACCAGAAAACTGTGATCCTCCCAAAAGCTCGTCATGATTGGATGCACCTGAGGTTGCAAGATTTCAAGAGTGTTAGTGAGTATAACTCTGCACTCTTTAAAATTAGCTCAGTATTAAAATTATGTGGTGAAAAAGTCACTGATGATGACTTGTTAGAGAAGACATATACCACTTTTCATGCCTCGAATGTGCTCCTGCAGCAGCAGTATCGAGAGCGAAAGTTCAAAAAATATTCTGAACTTATATCTTGTCTTCTTGTAGCTGAGCAAAATAATGAGCTTTTATTAAGAAATCATCAGTCACGTCCTACTGGTTCTATATCATTCCCTGAAGTGAATGATACTAGATTTACACCATTTCCAGAAGCAAATGGTGCATATTTTCAAAGAAACCGAGGACGAGGACGTGGTAGAAAAGATTACAGAAGTGGAGGTCCTAGAAGAGACCACACTAAAAGGGATAATAGAAGATATACACCGTACCACCAGAAGTGGTTCAACTCAGAGAAGGGCAAAGGTCCTCAAAATAAATCTTTAAAGAAAGATGAAGATGGATGCCATAGATGTGGTATGACTGGACATTGGGCTCGTACCTGTCGTACAGCTAAGCATTTGGTTGACTTATATCAAACTTCTATAAAAGAAAAAACAAAAAAGTTTGAAACAAATTTTGCTGAATCATCAGATGCTTTAGATAGAGAAGATATTACAAATCTTGATGTTTCTGATTTCTTTGAAAATTCTAGTGATAGAATAGATCACTTGATTGGTGATGGAAGTGTTCCTTTTTGATTAATGTATTTTCTTTATTTATATTTTGCAATGTTTTAATGAAAGTTTTATATATTTTGTAGAATCATGAGTATTACTGATGAACTTGAGATGAATAATAGAGATGTATGTCTGGCTGACAGTGCTACAACTCACACAATTCTTAAAGACAAAAAATATTTTCAAAATATAACATTGAGTAGAGCCTACGTTCATACCATATCTGGTTCATCGAATCTAATTGAAGGCTCCGGAAGAGCTTATATTGTGTTGCCTAATGGCACCAAATTTTGCATCGATGATGCTCTATTTTCTTCACGATCAAGAAGAAATTTATTGAGTTTTAAGGATATACGTCGTAATGGTTGTCATATTGAAACCACCGACGAAGACAATAAAGAGCATCTTCTCATTACTAAAATAATTTCGAGCCAGAAGCTCGTATTAGAAAAACTGCCTGCCCTCTCATCTGGATTGTATTATACAGAAATGAAAACAATCGAATCACATGTGGTAATGCACCAGAAGTGCATTGACCCCAAAGTCTTTATGACTTGGCATGATCGCCTTGGACATCCGGGAGCAATAATGATGAGACGAATACTTGATAATTCGTATGGGCATCCCCTAAAGAATCAGAGGATTATCTTACCCAATGAATATCCATGCTCTGCATGTTCTCAGGGTAAATTGATTATCAAACCATCTATCTCAAAAATTGTTTTTGAATCTCCGTCTTTTTTACAAAGAATTCATGGGGATATATGTGGGCCTATTCAACCATCAAGTGGACCGTTCAGATACTTTATGGTTTTAATTGATGCATCAAGTCGATGGTCACATGTTTGTCTTCTTTCCACTAGAAATATTGCATTTGCTAAACTTCTTGCCCAAATAATTAAACTTAGAGCACAATTTCCTGATTATCCAATTAAAACTATTCGATTGGATAATGCAGGTGAATTTACATCTCAAGCTTTTGATAACTATTGCATGTCAATAGGCATAGATGTTGAACATCCAGTTGCCCACACACACACTCAAAATGGTTTAGCTGAATCATTAATTAAAAGGCTTCAGTTAATCGCTAGACCTTTACTTATGAAATCAAAACTTCCTATTTCTGCCTGGGGACATGCTATACTTCATGCAGCATCATTGATTCGTGTTAGGCCATCAGCATATCACAAATATTCTCCATTACAGCTTGCATTTGGTCAACAACCAAATATTACTCATCTTCGTATTTTTGGATGTGCGGTATATGTTCCAATTGCACCTCCACAACGTACAAAGATGGGTCCTCAACGTAGACTTGGAATATATATTGGGTTTGATTCTCCATCTATTATTAGATACCTTGAGCCTCTTACAGGGGATATGTTTAAGGCACGTTTTGAGGATTGTCATTTTGACGAATCCATTTTCCCAACATTGGGTAATGAGAAGTCGGTGCCTGAAGCACGACAGGAAATTACTTGGAAAAATAAAGCTCTTTCCCAATTTGATCCTCGTACAAATGAATGTCAACTAGAGGTTCAAAAGATTATTCATTTGCAAAGTGTTGCAAATCAATTACCGGATGCATTTACTGACACTAAAGGTGTGGTAAAATCATATATTCCTGCTGTTAATATTCCAGCAAGGATTGCAGTCCCTGAAGGACAAATTGCCAAAACAGCAACAGGTGAGTCCAAGATACGCCTGAAGCGTGGACGGCCTATTGGTGCAAAGGATAAAATTCCTCGGAAGAGAAAAATACAAAATGAATTTGGTACTCCTGAAGAGTCCATACCCACAACACAGGCCATAAGAGTAATTGATACTCCTGAAGAGAATAAATCTCCTGAAAAAGAACCTCCTGAAGAGGTATTTAATGAAATGTCTTCCCTTGAAGAGGGACAGGTACCTGAAAATAACGAGATCTCGATACATTTCATGAATACTGGAGAAATTCTGGATAGAAATAAAACCGTTGTGGACAACATATTTTCATATAAAATGGCCCTTGACATTACCAGAAGTAATGAAGAAATTGAGCCAAGAACTGTCGAAGAATGTCGACGTAGAAATGACTGGCCAAAATGGAAATCAGCTATTGAAGCTGAATTAAACTCGCTAGCAAAGCGAGAGGTCTTTGGACCAATTGTACAAACACCAAAGGGTGTAATGCCTGTTGGATATAAATGGGTATTTATGCGTAAGCGTAATGAGAAAAATGAAATTGTGCGATATAAAGCACGACTTGTTGCACAAGGTTTCCTGCAGAAACCAGGGATTAATTATGAGGAAACATACTCTCCTGTTATGGATGCAATCACATTCAGATTTTTGATTGGTTTGGTAGTTACAAAAGGATTAGATATGCAGTTAATGGATGTGGTTACTGCATACTTATATGGATCATTGGATCATGACATATATATGAAAATCCCTGAAGGATATAGAATGCCTGAAGCTTCTAATTTGAGTACATCTAAAAGTATGTACTCTATTAAACTTCAAAGATCCTTATATGGATTAAAACAATCCGGACGCATGTGGTATAAACGCCTTAGCGAATATTTATTGAAAGAAGGATTTGAGAATAATCCAATATGCCCATGTGTTTTCATTAAAAAATCAGACTCTGGATTTGTTATTATTGCGGTTTATGTTGATGATCTAAATCTTGTTGGAACTCCTGAAGAGATAAGAAGAACCGCTACATATTTAAAGAATGAATTTGAAATGAAAGACCTTGGCAAAACGAAATTTTGTCTCGGCCTGCAGCTCGAGCATTTACAAAATGGAATTCTCATTCATCAGTCAACTTATACAGAGAAAGTCTTGAAGCACTTTTACATGGACAATGCTCATCCTCTGAGTACTCCAATGGTTGTTCGATCACTTGATGTGCAAAAAGATCCATTTCGTCCTTGTGAAGATGATGAAGAAATTCTTGGTCCTGAAGTACCTTATCTCAGTGCAATTGGAGCCCTGATGTATCTTGCAAATTGCACTCGGCCTGATATTGCATTTTCAGTTAATTTACTTGCAAGATATAGTTCCGCACCAACTCGAAGACATTGGAATGGCATTAAACATGTCCTTCGATATCTCCGAGGTACAGTTGATATGGGATTATTTTATCAACATGGATCAAGTCCACAATTAGTTGGATATGCGGATGCAGGTTATCTTTCAGATCCACACAGAGGTAGATCTCAAACTGGATATGTATTTACTTATGGAAATTCTGCTATATCATGGAGATCTGTCAAGCAAACAATATCTGCTACCTCTTCAAATCACTCAGAGATAATTGCAATTCATGAGGCAAGTCGAGAATGTGTTTGGCTAAGATCAGTGATTCAACATATTCAAGAAAAGTGTGGTCTTCCAGTGATTAATGATAGTCCAACAATTTTATACGAAGATAATGCTGCTTGTATTACTCAAATTAGAGGAGGATATATCAAAGGTGATAGAACCAAACACATTTCACCTAAATTCTTTTATACTCATGAACTTCAGGAGAAAGGTGAAATTAATGTCAAGCAGATACGGTCAAGTGATAATCTGGCAGATTTATTCACTAAAGCATTACCAACTGCAACATTTAAGAAACTTGTGCAGAAGATTGGAATGCGAAGACTTGAAGACCTATTATCATGCACTTTTCAGGGGGAGTAAATGTCTTGAAGATTTGTGCTGATTGTACTCTTTTCCCTTCGCTAAGGTTTTATCCCACTGGGTTTTCCTTTGCAAGGTTTTAATGAGGCAATCTTAAAGCACTTGACGATATACAGAATATTGTACTCTTTTTCCTTCGTCATTGGTTTTTTCCCACTGGGTTTTTCCTTGACAAGGTTTTAACGAGGCATATTCTTTATATGTGGTCATCCAAAGGGGGAGTGTTAGAAACCAAGTTCAAATTGTATTGTATGACCACATTTAGCCATCAATGGTAATCTTAGGTACACCTACCCCTCCAATAGTGATTTTAGGTACACCTAACCTCCTTTGTACTCTTTACCATTGGATTGATGACATGTAACAATCCTAACCATCCTTTGTACCAAGAAATCCCTATAAATAGAGGGAGTCCTCATTTGTGTAAGACCCCAAGAAATAAGAGAAAACAAAGTTCTCTAAACATCTCTCTCTCTTTTGCTCTCTATCTTTTCATTAGTTTCATAACATCATACAATTTTTAAATAATTACAACTTTTAAAGTTTTAAAGATGTCAAATTATTGTTACTTTTAACTTATAAAATATATTTTAAATTTATTTCTAAATAAATGTAACATGTATAAAAGTATTTTAAACATCATAAACGCTTCTAACATGTGCCTCCTTTTCTCTCTAATTATCAGAGACCAATGAGGAGTGGTCACATAGGGGGTATATGCAAAACCCACAGAGAAGCGCAATAGGCAATCTGAACATCCCTTGACCCCCCCTCTCTCTCTCTCTCTAACCTTTCTCTCTCCTTCCCCTCTCTCTCTTCTCATTCTCTCTTGGTCCAAAATCTCTAACCTCTCTCTCTCTCTCTACTCTCATTCTCTCTCGGGAAACCGGCATTGTGAATGTGGTGAAAAGGGTTTCTGATTTTTCACTATTGGCGCATATTCCGTCTCTGTCTACATACGTACATTAACGTTGTAGTGAAAATGTCACAATCCCACTGTTGTGGTGAAATGGGTTTCCAATTTCAACTCATCGTTTGGACACCGATGAACCCATCATGGTATTAAATTTGTGTTTAATAATCTTGTGTTCATGCAATCTATGTTAATGCATGATTTTTGCATAAATTTTTTTTAATGCAATATGTGTTAATGACATTGTGTGGATTAAACTAGTTCAAAAGAGAACAGGGTTACCCTATTATTTTTTTTCCCTCTACATAAATTGTAATCACCTGCACTAGTATACCATATGTAGTGTAAATGACACTATCTATGATGTGAGTACGTTATCACCTCTATCCTTACCCCTTTTGTTCATCTTCTTCCCCTTTCTTTGTGAGCTATGTTCTATTTTTCATATTAGCAAATGGTTTTCAATTTCACTTTTGGTTTAAACTGCTAAAAGAGATTTAATCATTTATTTTTATTATTATTTTTAATAAATATTTTTTTATTGATTACATTGTTTATGTTGAGATGAAGGATTTTGGGTGGAGTTCGGATAGTGATGATGTTGAGATACTAATGAGTAGAAACTGTCCACAAGTCTTAAATGAAATTTTTGATGATGAAACCGTGGTAGAGCAGTTTGATGTAAATGTGGGAGATGGATTGAACATGGGAGATGGCATGAAATTAAAAGATGAATTGGATATGGGAGATGTCGTGAATTTGAGAGATGGTGATAGAGATGGAATGTATGTGGAAGATGAAGATGTAGTTAATTTCGTTTCCACTTCTAGTAGTGGATAGTTTAAACTGTTCATTAGAAATGAATTTGATGAAGTTGAGGATGTCCAAGCATTTTAGAAGGCTTATGCAAGGAGAAAATGTTTTAAAATGAGGATAAATCATATGCAATTATCGAGAGGGAACAAAAAATTAATTGGAGTACACTATGTTTGTATAAGGGAAGGATTTAAGAGTGAAAGTCTCAAACAAAAAGAAAGAAAAATTTCCAAACTTGCTGAAACAAAAATTAGGTGTAATGCTACCATGTGTATAAAAAATGATGATGAAAGGTGGATAGTATGCAAATTCGTGCCTGAACACAACCATGAGCTACTCATACCAAGAAGTACCAGCTTGCTCTGTGAACATAGAGGAGTGACACGTGTGCAAAAAAACTTCATTCTCACTTTGAATGAGTCTGGTGTATCGACAATGAAGATAATATTGGTGTCAAGTAAAGAAGCAGATAGTGATTTTAACATTGGTTGTATTGGAAAGGGTGTAAAAAATCTTTTGGGAAATAAAAGAAGAAAATTGTTTGAAGAAGGAGATGGACAAAGGTTGTATGCATACTTTCTTGAATGACAGTGTAAAAAACTTGGGTTTGTGTACTCCATGCAGGTTGATGAGAATGAGTGTATGGGAAGCTGTTTTTAGGCAAATGCAAGATCAATGTGTGCATATCAATATTTAGGAGATGTTGTCATGTTTGATGTGACGTACCTCACAAATTTTTATAAGATGCCATTTGTGCTATTCTTTGGAGTTAATTATCATCACCAAACCATTATATTTGGTTGTACGTTGTTAATCAATGAAACAACTTACTCCGATATATGGTTGCTAAGAACATAGTAGGAAGCAATGCTTGGGTATGCCCCTTCAACCATTATTACTGATAATAACAAAGTCATGGCCAAGACCATTGCAGAGGTACTCTCAAATACAACTCACAGGTTGTGCTTGTGGCATATTTTACAAAAAAATTTAGAACATTTGGCACATGTCTATAATAAGTTTTCAAACTTTTAAAAAGAGTTACATCATTATATCCATGATACAGTAACATCTGATGAGTTTGAGGAGGAATGGATTTCAATACTGGTGAAGTATGGTCTAGTAGGTAATGATTGGCTCCAAAATATTTACAACCGAAGGGAGAAGTGAGTTTTGGCTTACTTGCGAACCACATTTTGTGCCGGTATGCCAACCACACAAAAAAGCAAGAGCATGAATAAATTTTTAAAGGATTATGTGCGATCGAGCACGATGATGAGTGACTTTGTACATCAGTACGAGAAAACCTTAGATGCACATTATTTTAAGGAGAAAGAGAAGGATATGAGAACGAAATCGACTAAACCAGTTTTAAAAACATGTTGAAAAATTGAAGAAGAGGCTGCCAAAGTGTATATAAGGAAGTATTTTAGTATCTTTCAAAATGAGTCATTCAATTGCCAACGGTACAAAACAACAAAAGTTCAGGAAAATGATGAAAGTAAGATGTATGAGGTGGGACCTAAGGGCCAACAGAAACGTATTTATTATATTACTTTGGACAGTAGAGAAACAAAAGCAATATGTACATGTCATATATTTGAGTTTTTGGGTATTATTTGTAAGCATATCCTACATGTCTTCATGAACATCTTACTTTCACTTTCTTGCTGAACTTTTGTTACTTTGTACCATTGACAATTGAATAGCTCATTTTAAAATATACTGAAAGAGGTGGGACCTAAGGACCAAGGGAAATGTATTTATTATGTTACTTTGGATAGCAGAGAAACAAAAGCAAAATGTACATGTTATATGCTTGAGTTTTTGGGTATTTTTTGTAGGCATATCCTACGTGTCTTCATGAAGAAATCAAAATTAGATATGTTGCCATATGACTATGTTATAAATCGATGGACCATCAATGCTAAGAGTCGAGCTATTATTGAAATACCAAATTTCGTTGGGCATGTTTTGACACAAGAAAATCCAATAATGCGGAAAAGTCATTTGATGATGCAGTTTTATGATATTGCAGAACTTGGCTCACAATCAAGATTTAAAATGAACTACCTTTCTCTTGCCTTGGACAAGGTACACAATAAGTTACTTTTGATGGAAAATGATACCTTAATTCTTATGCTTTTATTGTCTTTAATGTAATATTGGAAATATAAATGACACATATTACAAAGAGTGGATCTTGAATAAGAAACATGTAGGGACAAGGTACCAAATTTTTGTTTGTGTTTTAATCTAATAACTTAATTTTTATACTTTTATTGTCTTTTATGCAGAGATATTGGAAATATAAATGATAACATATCACAAAGGGTGTATCTTGAATAAGAAATATGAGGTTAGTGTTTAAGTTTAAGTATGCAACTTATGTGTATGGAACGTGATGGTACATTTATTGCCAAAACTTATTTGATTTTTTGTTTTAATGTTACAGGAAATGCCTATGGAGATAAAGGAAGAAAATCAATGGAGTTTGTTATTATTTGGAGGTGTTGAATTTTTGGCTTTAATGTATTTGGAGCATCTAATGTATTTTGCCTATTTTGAATATTTGTATTTTGTAAGGAATTGTGTTATTTACTGCATGTGAAATTGTGTCCTTATTTGGGGTGGGTTGTAACTTCAACTTGTTGAGCAAATTAATTCCTTGAAGTGCTTACATTATATGGGGTGTGGCTATGTAACTACTGTGTTGGGTTGAAGGAATTGAGTTACTCACTTGTTTTGGCTGTTGTGTGTTGTTGTCCCTCACTTTGCTTGCAGATATCTGCTTTGTGTTCTACTTACTCACCTGATGAGTTTTGTCTTGTTTTAGTGGTGGACATGGCTGCAGTGGTGGGCCTCTGGCTATAATGTTAATTGACTCACTAAAACATCTGACTGTTAAGGTCATATACTCCTTTGACAATAGAAAGATAGAAAAGCTATAAAAAGAAGTAAGAATTTTATAAATAATAATAAGATAATTTATGAATACTAATAAAATAATTTAAATTAAATATTTATTAAATTTTAGAAAAAGAGAAAAAAAAATATTGAATAGAAAATATAATAAAATTAAAATATAATTTTTTAATATAATTTTTATTTAAAAATTTAAAAATATTGAATTATTTTTTATTTTTTGTTTAAAATTTTGAAAATATTATAATGAATAGTTTGAAAAAATTGTAATAGTTAGTTTAAAAATATTTATGTTTATATAATATTTAGAAAGGAAATAGAACAAAATAATTTGAGATGAGATGAAAATTTTTTCTAAACACATTTTAAGGTCTCGTTTGGTTATTGAACTCAATTGAGTTTAAATCAATTCAATTTAATTTTAAACTGAATCTAACATTCAAACATCCTATTCTCAAATTATTAAATTCATTTCAACTGAAAATTTTTTTTACACGTGGGACCCACATCTTTTTTTTAATTCAACACATCTTTATAGGTGGAGCTTACAACATTTTTCAATTATTCATAAATAGTACTAAACTCATATTAACATTTAAACACATTTAAACTCATTTTAGATGGATCCTACATAACTCACTACTATTCATAAAAAACTCAGTTCAACTCAACTCAGCTTAACATCTAAACTCAACCTAAATGTCATTTCCCTTTATTATTTAATCGAGGAAAATGTTACCACTTACCGAAAAAATAATAATTATAATAATAATTGGCAGATTCAAAGGGTGTGGGCGTGAAAATTTGAAAGATACATGTGAAATTTGAATATTATAAATTAGATATTATTATTTAAGTGATGTGCATAGTGTACTCTAAATATTGAATTAAGAATAGAATAACTCTAATAATAAATAATGTTTATCAATACTCTTTATTACTTTTAAGTATCTCATGACATAATTTGATTTAAAAGATAAATATTTAAAATTTAAACTTTTCAAATCAATCTTGTTATTTAAGTGATTGAATGGTATATTCTACACACTAGCTTACAAATAGACAAACTCATACAAATAATAATTATAAATTTAAATCCAAATTGTGTTACATCAATAATATAAATGATGCAGTTTCATATAAGCTTATAAAGAGAATGAATGACTCTATTTGAGATTTGGCTGCTTTAGCTACTCGTATAATATTCAAAGAGAAATGCTATATATTATCATTTTTACTATCATCCTCTATCGTGGTAATATAAATAATTGTAGAATTATGCTACATGTACACCCAATATTATAAGTATTGAGTGGTAGTCTTATTTTATCCGTATTTTTATATTTGAATTTTAAATTTCGAATTTTAAATTTTTTCTCATTTTCAATCGTTGACACATTAGTATATACGATTATGCAAATAAATTGTATGTATATGGTATTTTGAAAAATTCTATCCATCATCTTTACACCACACATTATATATAATCTTTTATTTTTTTCTCTTACAAAATGTGTGATTTATGGATAATAAGTAAAAAAATTCAATTAGTTTAGTAAGAATAAAATTTTAAAAAAATTTAAAAATAAATGTAATGTGTGGTGTGTGGGAATAATAAGTAGAAAACTCTTTTATTTTCATAATTTAATGCTCCAAGGAAAAAAAATAAAAAACAAGAGGCTTTGTTTTAGGTGTAGTGTGGATAGTGAGATAAGATGAATTAATTTTAGATGAATGTTAAAAGTTGAATAAAATATTATTAGAATATTATTTTTTAATATTATTATAGTTTTAAAATTTGAAAAAATTGAATTATTTATTATATTTTGTATGAAAATTTAAAAGATTTGTAATAAAAAAATAAAATAAGATGAAACTATTTCTGTATACCAACTAAGCCTTGGTTTCTTCCATTAGTAAAAATAAAAGAAAACCTTGGTCCTGTCGGTTAAGTAGCATGTAAGAAGTTAGGAATGTAACCAGTTCAGTTTGGTTCAATTTTGGATAAAATTTGAGACCGAATTGGTATGATCCTGTTTTTTATTTTCAAGAACTGATTCCACATCGGTTACTCTCCTAAACCAATTCTTTCCCTAAACCAGTTCCGGTTTGGTTTTTCAATTTTAATATACAATAGTATATAATATATATAATATAGTATATTATAGGAATAATATATTGTAATATATTATATTATAATATATAATATTGTGATATATTATAGTATATTATAATATATAATGATATAGTATAACTATTATTATGTATTATATAATATTAGTATAACTATTAATATAATAAATTATAATGATATAAGATTTTAAAATTTAAAATTATATTAATTAATAATTTATCATATAATATAAAACTATTTTATATATAATTATATATTAAAAATATATATATATATATAAACGGGTCCAATTTGATTTTAGAAAAAAATAAAATAAAATAGGATCTATTTTAATCATTTAAAAAAAAAAATCGATATCAGATAAAATCAAATCCATACCGATCTATGTTTGCTTATATATATATAAATAATTACGTGACTTTGTTTGTACTGACAAAACACTTTTTTACATTCCCGTAGGAAACATTGGAAACCCGATCCCAATCCTCAACGGATTGAAGATCTTTGCTCGAAAGTCGAAACGGGAAACTCAACGCTCAAATACGTTTCGGAATCAATCACCGGCAGCAAAAAGGCCTCAGTCGTCCCCCTTCCTTCGCAGACACACAAATGGTTGCTCAGGACGCAACCACAGAAGAATGAGAATAAGCGAGCTCGGCGCAGAGGCACGGAATGGGCAACAAGATCGCGCGCACCACCCAAGTCTCCGCCTCCGAGTACTACCTCCACGACCTGCCGTCCTCCTACAACTTGGTCCTCAAGGAGGTTCTCGGCCGAGGCCGTTTCTTCAAGTCGATTCTCTGCAAGCACGACGAGGGCTTGGTCCTCGTCAAGGTCTATTTCAAGCGCGGCGATTCCATTGATCTCAGAGACTACGAGCGCCGTCTCTTCCAGATTAAAGAGATTTTCCTTGCCCTTGATCACCCTCACGTTTGGCCCTTTCAGGTCCCAGTTCTCATCGCGTTTGTTTTCCTTTTCCTTTTTTCTTTGGGAATTTGAACGCAATGTTTTGTTGCCGAGAAGATTCAAGAAAATTAGCGCGACTTAGGTTTTTTGAATTTTAAACTTTGAGTGGCTTTATTATATATGAGCTGCCTCGAGTTGTAAAATTTCAAGTTAGCGATACAACGTTCTAAGTTTCTTTTGGTTACCCAGAAAATTGGGTAAGAGATGGGGATATAAGATTGATGCTAGATGCTGTTTTGCTTAATTTAATAATAAATCTAGAGTTTATTTCGATTGAATAAGATAGTGGCACTAGTTGTGTTTGCGGGAATGTTTTGGTTCTAGAGGTGGAGTCATGAAGAAGTTTGTTGGATTTTTAGGCAGTACTTTCATTGCATCTTCAGGCACTTGAATAGAGCATTATTGTTGAAAATACTCGTATGGTTTTCTGTTCGCTTGCAGTTCTGGCAAGAAACAGATAAAGCAGCTTACCTTTTGAGGCAGTACTTCTTCAATAATCTACATGATCGACTAAGTACTCGGCCTTTCCTCAGTCTAGTGGAAAAGAAGTGGTTGGCTTTTCAGGTTTATCTTTCTCTGACCCTCAAGCCCTGAATTCTAAGTGTTCAATGGCTACAGTTATTCTCATCATTTTTATACTTTTATGGATTTGCAGCTACTTCTTGCTTTGAAACAGAGCCACGAGAGAGGAATTTGCCATGGTGAGTTCTAATAGTTGAAGGAATCTTCTTGTGATATGTTTTTTGTCCTAACAATTAGTTGGTTTTATACACGTTGATTTTGCATCTTCTCAGGTGATATAAAGTGTGAGAATGTGCTGGTCACTTCTTGGAATTGGCTTTACCTTGCTGACTTTGCATCCTTCAAACCCACTTATATTCCCTATGATGACCCTTCTGATTTCTCCTTTTTCTTTGATACTGGAGGAAGAAGGCTCTGTTATCTTGCACCTGAAGTCGGTTCTTATTTAACTTCTATAATTATTTTATGCCATTTTGTTCCTTTGGATGATTTTATTGTTATGAAGTTTCTCCTAGTTTTCACGGGCTTTTGGGTGATTTGGGGCACTCTAGTATGGGCTAGGTGTTTTCTTGTATACGTCCAGTGTACTTGGTTACCCCTATTGATATATATATATTTATATATATATATATATATAATATTTTTACTTATAAAAAAAAAAGAAGTTTCTCCTTCTATTTTCATTATTCCCTATTATATTATTTCTTGAGGAGATAATTCTCATTCATATGTTAGCACTTTTTTCTTCTCCCAGAAGTTTGATAACAGCCTGTAGAATGGATGTTATAACCTACAAATTTGTACTGTAAAATTACAGCACAAACTTTTAGGTTCATAAAAGGACATTCTGTCTATCTTGATAGGAAGCATGCTAGTTAAGATTATTCCGTGGGTCAATTCTTAGACTAGCATCTTATGTACTCAAAGGTTAGAATTTTGGTTCTCCTAAGTCTAGGGGTGTACAAACCAACCTTCATTTTCAGTTGGTCTAGTGCACAAAGCGTAGATCGAGCTGAAGGCTGAGAAACTCCTTTGGCACCGACTGAAACTGTGCAAAGAGGCGGTGCTAGTCAACCAGTGCTGACCTCAATGATGGTCAGCCAGTTTTGGTCTGGGGTCTGGTTGGAGAGACCAATCACTCTACTGTGTCTATGAACAAAACTCAAATCCAAATCAAAAAATGATTCCAACTCTACAATTATTTCCACCGATCCAAATAAAGACAAACAGTGATAATTAAGGGGGGAAGAATTGTTACTTGGTGAGACCGAGTGGCAGAGGGAGAAGCAATATTGCAGTGGAGCCAGCATCTTGAAGCATTTTTTGGCAGAGATTTGACATTGAGAGAGAGAGAGGAGGCAGAATTGAGAAGATGCTAATCAATTAAAGAGAGGCTGGAAGTTGATGGTTTGGATTTCAAAGTAAAGGCTGGGCTAGGCTAATATATTGGGCTTTATATAAATAGGTTCAGTTGGGTGCAAACAATCTTTAGGGGCCATTAGACTGGGGGATTTTCCCCTGGAATTACCCGAGGTGCACTTGCGGGAAAGTCTTTGCCGAGGTCCTGTGCACCCTTGGGATTAGTCGGGACACTATTCCTGACACCCGGTGCCAATAAAAAAAATAACTAGGTTCAGTTGGGGTTTATATATATGAGATCGATTTGGTTCGATCTGGTCCACGTGGATCGAGTCATCAAACAGCATTTTAGTATATCGAAACAAGCAAGATTCTATAAAAAGACAAGAAAGTCTTTCTTTAATTGATCAGTTTTTAACTTGGTAGGATTGACGAACTACCGATTTTGGTGAAGAATTGGCTCGTTCCGGTTGATCTACTTGGTTTTTGGTTTATATGTACACCCTTACTCCTGAAAATTTTGTGCAAGACTTTCTTGTCTTTTTATAGAATCTTGCTTGTTTCGATATACTAACATGCTGTTTGATGGCTCAAGTCCCTTTAACAGCCTATACCAGAAGTCGGTTAATGATAATTGATACTAGTGATATGCATCTGCATTTGACTTGGTAGCAAGCAGTCATCAATTCTGAATTAGAAAACCATTTAATTGATTGTTTTTGGTCTTTGGTTAATTTCAGAGATTTTATGAGCATGGAGATGAGATGCAGGTTGCACACGATGCACCTTTAAGACCATCTATGGATATCTTTGCTGTAGGGTGAGCTTTCTCTACCTTGAATATCTTTACCTTGAAAGTATTGTTTTGAAAATCTCAATTTTGACAAGTATCATTGAGATCATATATCTAAAACGTTACAGATGTATCAATGCACAGGTGTTATTGAGAAATTATGAATTTGTGTGAATTTGCTCGAAGAATTTATTATTGAGGCTGTAATTTTTTTTTTGATGAATAATTATTGAGGCTGTAATTATAGAAAAACTGTGCCAAAGTGACATTGTTGCGTAAGGTTGTTTACTTAGAAGTGCGCAAGTTAACATCAGAAGCAGTTTTGATAACATTTTCATGACGGGTGAAAGACAACCATGATTTTTGAAGAATTTATGTACACGCTTCTCCCATAGGGTTAGAAATACTACACTTATAAAAAAAAGAAGGAACAATACTGCACTTCAAAATAAAACCTTGTAGTAATAGACCCATAAAAATTAGAGAAATACTTTAGCCACAAAGGGATACACAAAAGTAAACCCACAAATTGATGTGGCTTGATGCAGTGCATCAGATTGTAAAGTTACTTTTATTGTAAAGTAGATTTAACGGATCACATGAAACCACATCAGTTTGTAAGTTTATTTTTGTGTACTCTCTTTGTGTATGTAGCACTTCTCTAAAAATTAATACTTCCATCCGTACTTCATTTATTATAAACTATAAAGCGGAATGTAGCAAAGTCTAAAAGTAAACAATACTTTGATGTCACTGAATCCTTATAACCCAAAAGTTAACACTATGTGACCGACACTTATTAGGACGCATCTAAGGTGTAGGCTCATTTTGTAATACCTTGGAATGTATATGGAATGTTGGTGAATGAGATTCCACATTAAATGGGAGGGAGAAGTTTGGGTCATTTATAGTAATTACAGGGACTCCAATTGTGACATCAACTTGTCCTTTTGGGATATAGACTTAGATGTGCCCAAACCTTTCTTAGGCTGTTACACATTTACTAGTTGTGGTCTGCTTGTTTGTTCTCATCTCACATGGAAAATTTAAAACATAAAAACAAAAATGAGTTGATCGCTTGGTAAATATTATATTATAATGTACCTGTGTACATGGGCTATGCCTAATTTATTCATATCAATAAAATTAACTTCTTACTTATCAAAATATATATATCATTATGTAAAAAGGTTTTGAATCAGGATTTATTTTTGAAAGTTTCCTTGAACAAATATAAATGTTTGAACAAAATCAATTAAAGACTTATCGTATTTACATTTACTTGCATAATGGCCAGCACACATTAATCCTTGTGTGCAAGGTTGTGTATTGGTCTCACATCCCGTGTCCATATGGGGTATTGGTATACTATTGGATGTAATCATCCCTGAAGGATGATAGTGTCCTTAAGGATGCCTTTCCTGGAGTGTATGGGATAGTGAGGTGTGGGAAGCCTCAAAAACTGATTTGTTGAAGTCTTCCAATGGCATTATCCAATGGAACACCATATTTACTATAGGAGCACATGATTGGGGAGTAGAGTAGGAGATGAAGACCAAATTTTCTGGATCCCTTAAAAAAAAGGGAAGTTCAGAATCTGCACTTTATATCTCACTCACTGTTCAAGATACAAATCCTTTTCCTTGGACAAGTATTTGGAAGATTAAGGCACCTTTAAAGCATCTTTCTCTGCATGGAGAGCTTCCTTAGGGAATATTCTTGCTGTTGAAAACTTAAGGAAATGCCAGATCATTGTAACGAACTGGTGTTGCATATGCAAAAGGAACAGGAATCCCGTTGTCTACCTACTTCTGCATTGTGAGATAGCAAGGATACTGTGTAATGAGCTTTTTTGATAGGGTAGGATTGGCATGGGTGATGCCTACAAGGGTGGTCGATTTCTTAGCAAGTTAGAGAGGCTTATAAGGCAATCTGCAAATTGCTGCAATCTGAAAGATGGCTCCTACTTATTTTATTATGGTACCTTTGGAGGGAAAGAAATGGTAGAAGCTTTGAAGATCTTAAGCTTTTGATTGTGGAGTTTTACCTCTTAAAACTCCCAAGGTTTCGTCTCAATACCTAGGAAGTTCGAGTCACTGCAAGGGTGGCTTTTTGGGGTCAAACTATGTCTTATCAGAGCCAGGGAAAAAAGTCCAAACAGCAACTCACAGTGCTGCAGAATTTTCTGCAATGGCCAACCATTGCCCTTAATTACATGTATGACAAGTATAGCACATATAGAATGCATCACTCATGAATTCTATCTTCTATGCATGTCGTGATCATGCCAACTTATAAGTTTTTTAACTGAAAACACAAGGAAACCAGTTTTCATTATTGGATAGAATCTATAAAATCTGACATTCAGTGAAAACCTGGCTTCAAGTGATCAATTTATCACATATTATCATAGCATAGCATTCATAAGCCTTAAACAGACCTAAACCAACTCTTACCTAGAGTTTCCAGTTGTATCCTAACGGGGAAGATCAAGTGTCAGAATCTGTCATTCGTTTTTTTCTTTGCCCAAAGTTGATTCCTTGCACTTTCTAGCCTTAGAGTTTATGTTTTGACATAAAAAATAACGAATATGTTTGGTTCACAAAAGATAGGGAAATTCGAATTTAGGGATAATACTTCATGAAACTTACCTTGGGTTCAACTTTGAGGTTGCAGAAAGAATTGCAGCCTTTAGGGATTTGTTAGGACTTAATATGGGTGCTGTAGGAGTGTAAAAGAAGCAGAAAACTTAGGATTATCACATTGATTTAGTTGCTGGAAGGTAGGCAGTGACTTCTACTCAAAAAATGAAGAAGAAAAACACCTAAAATATGTGTTCTTCTGTCTTTTACTACTTTTTAGAGGTTGATTTTTCAAGTTCACAGAATGGGAGATTCAGATGGCCATTCTCACTTATGAATTGAATTTAATTCTCTTTTTGGTTACATAAATGTGAAAGTGATGTATTTCATGTCCCTTTTTTTTTCATTTTCAAATTAAAATGTGTCAATTCTCCTCTCCCCCCCCCCCCCCCCCCCCCTCTCTCTCTCTCCCCAAAACTGCACTCATCATCTGACTGCTTTAGGTGTGTAATTGCTGAGCTTTTCCTTGAGGGTCAGCCACTATTTGAACTCTCCCAGCTTCTTGCTTATCGTAGAGGGCAATATGATCCTAGCCAACATCTTGAGAAGGTTCTCTCTCTCTCTCTCTCTCTCTCTCTCTCTCTCTCTCTCTCGATTCATAATATTCGAGTTTTTTTTAATTACATAATATCATTTAGTCCCTCCATCCTCAGCCTTAATGTTTTAGCCTTGCCTTCATTCTTATCTGACATCAGACTTGATCCATGTATTTCCTTGCTCGTGTCTTACTATTATAGTTGGCCAAGTTTCACTTACCTTTTTTGTATGAACTTCCCTTTATCTCAATGATTTTCCATTCATTGCTCTCTGGGTGCAGATCCCTGATTCTGGAATCCGCAAGATGATACTACATATGATTCAATTGGAACCAGAGTCACGACTTCCTGCTGAGAGCTACCTGCAGGAATATGCAGCTGTCGTGTTTCCAAGATATTTCTCGCCATTTCTGCATAATTTCTACTGCTACTTGAATCCTCTTCATTCTGATACGAGGGTAAACAGCTCTGGCTATGTAATATTTGAAGTTTAAATTTATCTATCAAAAAAAATATATTTGAAGTTTAAATTTTAAGATCTCAACCGCTTCCACTTATTATGACTCACATATGGTACCTTGCTCCTTTGTAATTGATATATATAGGTTGCGGTATGTGAGAGAGTTTTCCGTGAGTTACTTAAGCATATGATGAACAGTAATGGCTCTAGTGATGAACTGTCACAAGAAATGGTTGCAAAACAAAACATCAATTGGACAAAGAACTCTTCGAGGAAGAGAGAGCAGATGTTAATTCGTGACCAGTTTGGGCTTCTCGGTGACTTTAATACTTTGCTCAGGGATGGTAAACAGAATAATGATTACCCTAGTGCCAAGCCGGTGCTTGAAGATGCAGCCAATACTGATTTTTCCCAAAATCTTAAAACATATGCAATGCAATCACCTGGTGACCTACTTCAAACCATCTCCAATGCATTTAGGAGAAATGATCATCCCTTTCTGAAAAAGATTACAATGAATGATTTGAACACATTGATGACCGAGTATGACAGCCAATCAGATACCTTTGGCATGCCTTTTTTACCCTTACCTGAAGACGGTATGCGATGTGAAGGAATGGTTCTGATTGCCTCTCTTCTTTGCTCCTGCATAAGAAATGTCAAGTTGCCTCATTTGAGGAGGGTAGCCATACTTTTGCTCAAGTCTTCTGCACTATATATTGATGACGAAGATCGGTTGCAGCGAGTGCTTCCATATGTTGTTGCAATGCTTTCTGATCCAGCAGCAATTGTGCGTTGTGCTGCCTTGGAGACTTTGTGCGATATTCTGCCTTTAGTTCGAGATTTTCCTCCCAGTGATGCGAAAATCTTTCCAGAGTATATTCTTCCAATGCTTTCCATGCTACCTGATGATCCCGAGGAAAGTGTGAGAATCTGTTATGCCAGCAATATTGCTAAACTAGCACTCACTGCTAACAGATTCTTGATTCACTCAATAAGCATGAGTGAGGCAGGAGTTCTTAATGAATCGACTTCTGCACAGAAGCCAATGGCATCGTATAATGAGACATCTGAACGACTTCAAAGGATAAATAGTGATGCACGACTAGCACAGCTGAGGAAATCCATAGCAGAGGTTGTTCAAGAACTTGTTATGGGTCCAAAGCAGACACCAAATATCAGGAGAGCACTCCTTCGGGATATTGGCAATCTATGCTCCTTCTTTGGGCAGAGACAGAGTAATGACTTTCTGTTGCCCATCTTACCTGCTTTTCTAAATGATCGGGATGTGCAGCTAAGGGCGGTGTTCCACGGCCAAATTGTTTATGTATGCTTCTTCGTGGGCCAAAGAAGTGTGGAGGAATATCTTCTACCTTACATTGAGCAAGCTTTAAGTGATGCATCCGAGGCTGTAATTGTCAATGCTTTGGATTGCTTGGCCATTCTGTGTAAAAGGGGCTTCTTACGGAAGAGGATACTGCTTGAGATGATAGAACGTGCCTTTCCATTATTATGTTATCCCAGCCAATGGGTGCGGAGATCTGCTGTAACTTTCATTGCAGCCAGCAGTGAGAGCTTAGGTGCAGTAGATTCCTATGTTTTCCTTGCCCCATTTATACGGCCTTTCCTCCGCAGACAACCAGCATCTTTAGCTTCTGAAAAGGCTCTCCTTTCATGTTTAAACCCTCCAGTCACAAGAGAGGCATGCTATCAAGTCTTAGAAAATGCTAGGAGTTCGGATATGTTAGAGAGACAGAGAAAGATATGGTACAACTCATCACCACATTCTAAACAATGGGAAACCATGGATTTATTCAAGGGAGGGTCAATGAAGAGTTGGCCAGATAACCCACGAAGTCCTGAAGATAAAAAACCTGTGGGCAATGCATTACAACAGCCTGAGCTAGCTGAATATGATGATTGTGAGGCTAAGTTGAGAAGTGTGGGAAACTATATTCGCAATGCTTCTAGCACAATTGATATTCGTGACCCCCTAGGCTCAGAAAAGTTAAAATTCTCAGGCTTTATGTCACCACAGGTTAGTGGTGTGAGTAGTTTTATGTGCGATAAATCATCTGAAGGGATACCATTGTATTCCTTCAGCTTGGACAGGCGGGCAGCTGGAATGCCTCCTGCCTCATCTGATTCTCCATTACAAGTAAAATCCCCTGGAATTGGTTCATCATCCATGCCTTGGATGGATCCTGTAAATAAATCATTTAGCCTTGCTAGTTCAGTTCCAGCACCTAAGCTTGTTTCAGGCTCATATAGCATCAGCAATGGTTCTAAACAGTTCCATAGAGTGGTACATGAACCAGATGGCAATGATAATGATCAAATGGCCTGTGTTAATGGAAAATTTCAAGAGACTGGATCATCTGGCATAATGAAAGGCAGTTCTATTATGGTGGAGGATGCCTCCAATTCAAGTGATTTGACAGGATTGCCAACTTTTGCACGAACATCATCAATTCCAAATTCAGGTTGGAGGCCACGAGGAGTGTTGGTTGCACACCTTCAGGAGCATCGTTCGGCTGTTAATGACATAGCCATAACTTCTGATCATAACTTTTTTGTGAGCGCATCTGATGATTCCACTGTCAAGGTTTGGGATTCGAGAAAATTGGAAAAGGACATCTCGTTTAGGTCAAGGCTAACTTATCACTTAGAAGGAAGCCGAGCACTGTGTACTGCAATGCTTCCGAGCTCTGCTCAAGTTATTGTTGGAGCATGTGATGGCATGATGCACATGTTTTCTGTTGATCATATTTCTAGAGGTCTTGGCAATGTTGTTGAGAAGTATTCAGGCATTGCTGATATAAAAAAGAAGGATGTTAAGGAAGGTGCTATACTCAGCCTTCTGACCTACTCAGCCGATAGTTCTTTCAGTCAGATGGTACTGTTTAGTACCCAAAATTGTGGGATCCATCTGTGGGATACAAGAAAAAACTCCAGCTCATGGACACTTAAAGCAACTCCAGAGGAGGGCTATGTGTCGTCTTTGGTAAACGGTCCTTGTGGGAATTGGTTCGTGTCAGGATCTTCAAGGGGTGTGCTTACTCTTTGGGATCTGAGGTTCCTTGTACCTGTGAATTCATGGCAGTATTCTCTTCCATGCCCCATAGAGAAGATGTGCCCTTTTACTCCTTTTGTTCCTCCCCAAAATGCTTCTGTATCTACCACTGCAAGACCCCTTATTTACATTGCTGCTGGTTGCAATGAAGTTTCTCTTTGGAATGCAGAAAATGGGAGCTGCCACCAGGTACATGGAGATTATTTATAATTTTTTATCTTTTTGTTCTGGGCATTTATAATTGTTTATGAAAAAAAGAAACGTGATGGCAATGCACGAGTTAGGAGTGCCCACATTCTCCTATAGGACAACCTAGGAATCACAGACCACATATATTGCACTTATGATGATGGAAAAATTATTTGATAGTTATAGCATGGTTTTGGTGGAAAGCAAAGATGAATTTGCAAACCACTACAGTTCAACAGAAATTGATATAATAGTGATAACATACTGTGCTCTTTTTAAAAAGCAGCCTGTATTGTCTTTAAATTGTGAAATACCAAAACATCCCTTTCTTCAGCTATTTTGGGTAGTTGGCTAAAACCGGAATTCCATATGGGATAAAATTTTAAACTCATTAGCAGCCCTAGAATAGGATCCCAATGGCCAAGTGGATAAGATAGAGGGGAAATATATTAGCTAGGTGAAGTGGATGAGGCATAGCATGTGCCACCTCCTTTACTTGATTTTTGTTCGAAGTTGTACTCTGTTGTGGGAATTACAAAGTTGCTTGTGTATTAGTGAAACTGTCGAGTGCCACTTATCTTGATACTGAAAGGGGAGAAAAGGGTGGGGGGTGTTCGTACTTGCAATCACTTTAGTGTATGTTCTTAACTGCTGATAGATGGAATGGAGCACTTTGGATTGCCACTGCTTGTATTATTGCTTGGATTACCTAGTAAAATCTGTTTATCACATTCTTTGCTTTTGTTTAGGTGTTGCGAGTGACGAACTATGACAATGATGCTGAAATGTGTGATGGTCCTTGGGCCTTAGCAAGACCATCGAGTAAGTCTAACCCTAAATCAGATCTGAGACGGAATGTCAATCCAAGGTACAGAGTTGATGAACTGAATGAACCTTCTTCCCGTCTTCCTGGTATTCGTTCATTGCTTCCCTTACCTGGGGGTGATTTGTTAACTGGTGGTACTGATTTGAAGATACGCCGATGGGATCATTACAGGTTTCAATCTAACTTCCAGTCATTCTTTGCTTGCTTCCCCTCGGAGTGCTGTCATGTATTTGACTTTTAACTCTTGAATGTTGCAGTCCTGATCGAACTTATTGTATCTGTGGGCCAAACTTGAATGGAGTTGGGAACGATGATTTCTATGAAGCTAGATCTAGTTTTGGTGTGCAAGTTGTGCAGGTATGTTTTATGTTTCTGTGTCAATCTTTCACAATTTTATTTTGCATTTTAGCCCAATGATTCTGTATCATCCTACTTTCCTTAATGCTTGTTTTATGGCAACTTTAACTTGGTGCTTTTGTTCTGGCGCACAGGAGACAAGGAGACGGCCTCTAACTAGTAAGTTGACATCAAAGGCAGTTCTTGCAACTGCTGCCACCGACTCTGCAGGTTGCCACCGTGACTCCATTCTAGCTCTTGCTTCTGTTAAGTTGAACCAGAGACTCTTGATATCGAGCAGTAGAGACGGGGCTATCAAGGTTTGGAAGTAAATGGCTTAGGCATACCCAATGATGTTGTACATATTTAAGGCCAATGCTGGTTGAAATTGTATATATTATATTCCAAGACTACCATGCATAGATATGAAGTTATACCACTCTGAGTTGTACACCACGTAAGCATGTAGGATTACTTAGCAGATTGTAGTGCTGGATGCTAGGTTTCGAGGACATTATTTTATATATTCTTTTAAATTATATGTTGCCCATAAAAAGAGTAAATCTAGAGATCGGAAAGAGATTTTCCCCAGTAATTTGTACCTCTGCTTCTACATGGAAAAATCTATTGTGACAATGCCTCCTGGTCTGTTGAATTGAGCCTTTGCCTTTGAACTAGGGTTGCAAACGAACAAAGCTGCTCTTGATCATTTTGAGCTTGACTTGTATAAACTCGGTTCATTTAATAAAGAGAAATGATATTTGCAATATTAGAATATGCAAGTCTCGAGTACTGCTTTTGAAAAAAGTAAGTAAATATGAGATCTACATGAAAAAATTATTTTTTTAATGGTAGACTTTACTTTTTTTTAAAATGAGTACGTAGGACTTGTGTATCATTGGACTGTATGTAACATTACTCTTTAGTAAATGAGTTGTTTGTGACTACTAATATTGGTTCGAATATATAATCTCGACTCAACTCGGTTTAGGTTCGTGAACAAAATTCATATAAACTCGATTCGTTATGGGCTTGTCACAATACTCGTAATATTTCTTTATATATATATATATATAAACTCTTACATATATTCTTATGTATATTTTTTTATTGTATATATTTTATGTGTTATATGTATTGTTTTTGATCCTTTGTATAAGTAATATATTTTGTTACTTTATGTATAACAAGGTGACGAAAGAATAATGTTGAGTATAATAACGTATTAAGTTTACAAAAAAAATTATTGAGTCAACTGTATATAAAGAGTAAGCAACTCTATTTGATCACGACACTTTCTTATCTAATTTCATTTTGATTATTTGGCCATTTTTAATATTACTAGTAAGAGGCGTACACATGAGTTCCCGGTGAAAAATACAAATCTATTATAATAAATATTTATATTTTCATATGCTCTTATGAAAATATAATTATTATATAACATTCACCTAAAATAATTATTAAGTATAACAAAAAAATGAATGTATGAAAAACAAATATTAATCTGATGGAAAATAAATTAACAGTAATAGAAATATATGGTCTAAAGCATCTTATTTAAATATAGGTAAAATTTTATCGAAGTAAAAAAAAGGCTTTTCTTTCAATATCATTTTTTAAAATGGAATCAGTTTTATTAAATTATTTAAACCACAAAACAAATGGCCAATTGTAAACAATTTTATTAAGTATTTTTAAAAATATTTATTAATTTATTTCATTTTTGAAAGACACTATAAGAAATAATAAAAGTGTAGAACATTAATTAAATTTACATTCTCGCACTTTTGAAAGTAAAATATTAATAATAACATATTATATTTCAAAATTAATATGAAATTATAATATAATTCATTTTGAAAATTGTTAATTATACTACCTCACCTATTATTATTATTATTATTATCATCAAGGATGTGCTTGCCAAGCTAGCATTAGACTATGACGTGGAATTAGTATGGATAGAGGAGGGACCAAGTGAGATTATGCATTGTATCAATCGTGAAAAGCAGTGTATTGATGTTTAAAGTCAATAAAGATGATTATGATTTGATTCAAAACACAAAAAGTTAAAGTTGAATATGTATTTCGTATATTACGTAGTTATAGAATAAGAATATAACTTTTCAATATTAAAAATATAACGTTTCAATTCATTATTATTAAAACGATTAATTTTATCCGACAATAAAAAAATATTTACATTTCGAAATCATATAGTTAAATAAATCATTAATAAAAGGAAAAAAAAATAATATATAAGTTACTTAAAATATTACACAATATTAAAATCTATTTTGTTAAGATTTTATTTCTATTAGATTTTTATGAACATTTGGTATTTATTTGAAAAAAAAGAGAAAACATTATAGTGAAATTAGTAAACTCATACATATTTTTAACATTATTTAATTTATCACATAAGGATCAAAAGATAGATTTTTTTTAATAATTTAATATATTGTTTTTATATAGTAATTATAGAAGATAATAATGTAATTTTCATCTAATTTATTGTTATTGAACATATAAAATATTTTTCTAATAAGTCAGTTACATAATCCACATTAATAATTTACTTAATTTTAATTTAGTAATTTAAATATTTTTTTAATTTATTTAAAGAAAAGAAGGAAAAAAAATAAATTAGGCCAGACTGAACAAACTGATAGCTATCGTCCTGGTCCCTATGGATGTTCCTAATCCACACTCCCATATGTAAAGAAATAATTTTTATATATTTATATAAATAAATATATTATATATAGATATATACAATTTGTTACAGACTTAAAGTTGTATTCAAATTATTAGATTGCCTTGGCCTCTTAGGCCAACCTTTATATAGGATGCCAAGGTAATACAATAGTTATACTCAAGCAATGTGGGAGTTAATAAGGCAATCAGAGTAAAACTCTAATGAATTTAAATTCTTTTTGTATTAAAAATTTTAATATATAATTTAAATTATGGATATATTTTTGGTCCAAAAAATAGTTTTAGACCTAATGGGTCTGAATGGTTCGGGGGGTAGGACGAATGAGGTTTCTGATTATTATTAGCCACGTTAGAATTTTATTAGAAACTTTGATTATTAACAACAAAATATAGTTGTTGCAAAAATATGTATATTAGTATTTAATTATTTGCAACAAAAAACTAAATTGTTGTAAGTGACTTTTTTTATTATTTATCATGAAGAATAAAATTTGATGATTTGTGACAATAAGATTAGTTGGAAATACTCATATTTTGTTGCAATTACATAATTATATGTAAGGATTTAATTTTCTTTGAAAAAACTTATCATTTGCATCGAGGTTTGATTCGTTGGGAATGTATATTCTTATTTGCAATGGCCATCTCAGTCAGAATTATCAAAATATTGTTGCAAAATCTATGTAGTTTTATTTGCAACCAAATTATGGTTGTTGATAATGTTTATTCTCATTTGCAACAGCTATTTTTGTTGGAATTGTAAAAACTATTATTGGAGAATCTTTTTAACTGTTCTTAAGCACACCGTTTATCATTAATATTAACGAAAATTTATCATTGCAAATCCAACTATTTCCAACTAGATACCTTTGATCATTAATTGCAAATGATGCATTTATCAACAACGAAAATAATTTTTGTTGTAAAAGCTCGTTTCTCCTGTAGCAAAAGGAAGGTGAAAGAGGTGGCTAACCCTAGGAACATGGGGCTAGCTGTTTTGAACATGGGTTTAGTTTTTTAGTGTTTGAGAAGCCGTGTTGCCGAGTGCAACTTTTGCTTTTCTTTCTTTTGGTGGACCTAGAATTTTGCAGCAAAAGCTTTAAAACAATGGAGTTTTGTGGATTTTTTTTTTTTTGAGTTTTTGTGAAATTTGTTTTGATTTTTGTATTATTCTTTCCACCAAAACTTTTGCAAATTAGTAGATAAAAAGTTGTATATATATATATATATATATATATAGAGAGAGAGAGAGAGAGAGAGAGAGAGAGAGAGAGAGAGAGAGAGAATTATTTTGAGATTTTTTGAAAATCTTTAAAAAATATTTGAAAAAGAAAATTCGAAACCAAACATAATCCTGATAGGAGGATAATTGGAACTCCTAAAAGAGTTAAGCTGAGGCTCGTGACCACCCATTATTGGTCGAACTGACCACTTATTGCACTCACTTCTTTCCGAGTTTTGGTCACGGATCGTGTTGAGGTGATCTTACCCTTTGTTTCTTGGTGACATTCCTTAATTCCCCCCTTTCTACATTCCTTAATTGCTGAAAAACTTTTCATCAATATTGCTTGGATTTGACAGAAACTACAGTTATGCACCCATTTGAGACATACATATCATGTGATCGAGAGAGGCAGCATATACCCAACATTTATAACTTATTCTTTTTTAAAATTAAACCTACCCAAAATATGTTTTGGGATAGTCTATGATTTGATCTTTGTGAGTTACGTTCGAGGGACTTGAATTTCTTAAAGTTAACATTATAGTATTTATAATTGCCCAAATGAATTTATCAGGTAATACCAAATGTTTAACAGATGTTATAGAGCTCGCTTTATAGGTCTACCGCGCTCTCAGTCTATGAACTTTAAAGTTGTGTTTGGTTGTTGAATCAATTTCAACTCATTTCAAATCAATCAATATATTATTTTTTTTTAATTTCACACAAAAAGTTAAACTCATCTCAACCTACTTCATACATTTCAGTCTAAAAAGTTAAACTCATTTCAACTTAAAAAGTTAAACTCATCTCAATGGAACCCATAAAATATTATTATTCATAACTCAACTCATATTAGCATCCAACCGTAGCTTTGAGATCCAATTGCTACATTTGTATTTATAGAAGGCTGGGTATATTATATATATAAGGTTGAGATCGAACTGCTCTGAGAATATATATATAGAGCGCGCATTTCTGATAAAATCAGATCAATAATCGATATCAATAAGAAGGACTAATACAGGATAGGGATATTAATAATTGAAAGGTAACGTCTAGGCAGCTCCCTTCATGCTTGAAGGCGACTCATGCTAACGAGATCGATATCTTTATTCTGTAAGGCACGCAACTCCCTGAATTTGATGTTAACACCGCCATCAACTACAGCTATTTGATGACAGATAGAGATTGTCCCAATAATTAGAGAAATAGTAATGTTAGATACAATCTTTTTTAAAAATAAGATATACCATCAAAGAAATATTAGCTATATTAACGCTCGTGCACTAAAAAACATTGGCTGGTTTGATTGTTTTCATAAATTATCTCAACTCATCTCATCTCATCATTACATTTTTTAAAATTTTCACATAAAATAAAATAAATAATTCAACTTTTTTCAAATTTTAAAATAAAAATAATATTTTATTCAATTTTTAATTTTAATTTCAATTCTTTCCATCTCATCTGTGACCTGGCCCGCATTTCTTTTTTTGTTGTTCAACTTCACGGGGCCTAATTCTCTCACAAAATAAATAGACAAAAAACAAACTGATTCTTAATCTGACGTTAATTCTTGGTCTCATCACTGATAAAAAGTTTTATAAATATAGAGAGTTTAGGCAAAACATTATATGCTTTCTAAAATATCTTTGATGGATTATGAATACTTTATGTTTAGAATTGGACAGAAAATATGTTTGGGAAGAAACCTTTATGATCAGATGTAGTTTTGTTAAAGCACTTCTGTTTCTTCAGTTCATTAATCATTAAAATCAGGATTAAAACAGAGATGAAAAGAGAATTTTTTGGTGTGATTTTGAGGAAAATGATCTCTCTTTTTATAGAAAACAGAAAGCTCTTTGCCACCCAGATTTTTCTCTCATATTTGTAATTTATTTTCACACTCGGATACCTTTTTCCAAAGTCCAAAACATGTGAATTGTTGTTTCCTCATTTTAAGTTAGAAATTGACCATTTTACACAAACGTCCCGTATTTTCAATTATGGGACACTACGTTTAATTCTAATTAAAACTTAATCCCAACCAACTCAACATTCAAACAATATCTTTGAAAATCCTCATTAGAGGAGCTCGTGTTGCAAACAAGCTTAATATATAGTTGAAAATCCTCTCTCTCTCTCTCTCTCTCATGGAAAATTATTGCCTAAAATGGAATTCATGTAGTTATAATATATAGTTCTCTCTCCCCTTTTTTCTAATCACTCTTTCTATAACTTCATAATAGATTAATCAAGAACAACACGTACATATAAAGATATATATATAGAATGAGAGGATTACAAAGCAGTGATACTCTGATGTAAATAGTTTACTGTAGCTGACATTATCAAATTGCATGCTCACACAAATAATATTTGATTATAGAGATGAAATGAAAGTTGAATAAAATATTATTAAAATATATTTATTTAATATTATTTTTATTTTGAAATTTGAAAAACTTGAATTGTTTATTGTATTTTGTGTAGGAATTTAAAAAAATTATAATAATGAGATGAATTGAGATTTGAGAAAACAAACTAAACCTAAATCTCTGAAATACTGTATGTAGAGACTATGGCGTGAGAGTCTGAACAAACTCTTTGAAAAAAAAAAGGTGGAATTCCATGTAGATAAAAAAAAAAAGAAGTATATCGAGAGAAGCTTACCCTGGTGATCATGATCTTGCGTTGCTTATTTTAATTTTTGGTCCAACTATTTGCTTGCCATTGTTCAGGAGTTGGCATTCACTTCTCAGAACAGAAGGTGGGAATTAAGTTGGTGACAATGCATTACGATAATTGCATCACAGAAACAGGCAATCATCCCGTCGCGAATATATTCATTTTCACACACTAACAGGGGGAGGGAACACTCACGGGCAACACCAAACAAAAAACAACAACAAAAGGTGCCAACTTTTTGTAGAAATAAATGTTTTTTTTAAGAACGAAAAGTACAACATCACTGAGGATCAGATTGTTTGCTGTACAACCTCTCTCTCTCTCTCTCTCTCTCTCTCTCACAATATAGATGTCAGTAGAAGCACCCGTGACCTCTCACTTTCTGCCAATGATTCTCCAAGTCTGCTTTACTTTCCACCTAAGACCAGTACTAACCTACAGGTACACATGTATATATAAAGAATACACAAACCCGCTAGCTATGGCACTTCGAATTGCAAATATGTAACATTCCCCCATACTATTCTCTACTTCTCGGTTCCATTCTCTTTTAGGATGTCAAAACTAAGGCACGCTGTCTATCTTCTTCTTCTTCTTCTTTTGTTTAACGTAAGCCCAACACGATGCCACACCAAAGGATTTCGACCGAGGAATTCAATGGGGAAGCATTTAGCAAGGAATATGACCCGAACCCAATTCTCAGAACAGCAGTTTATGAAGTGGGTCAAGTTTGTTGGTAAGCTCAAACACTCGGTTTTCAGAACCGCAAAGAATAAGCTGTTCCCTTCTTACACTCTTAATGTGGCTAAACATCCGGGGGGCGGAGATTTCACATCAATTCAGGATGCCATTGATTCTTTACCATTTATCAACCTGGTAAGAGTGGTCATCAAGGTCCATGCAGGTGTTTACACGTGAGTACTTGGCCTTCATTTTGTTCCATTCCAATTTCCAATGGAATTCTGTTTATGCTGTTGTCGTCTATTTGTTTAGCTTTTAATACTTGTTTTTATCTGGACTCTACCAAAGTGGGGTGATTCTTGTTATTTATTTTTTATTTTTCTATTTCAATGTGGTATAAATTAAAACTCACATTTTTGTTTTTTTGTGGTGTCTTTTTTCCTCCTCGTATTCAAAATTCTCTGTTGGCTAAGCAAGACTTTGCAGCTGATGAATTGTCTTTTGTTCTAGTACCTGAACTGTTTATGATTCTTATCTCCTTGTTTTGTGTGTGAAAATATTCTTTAGGCTTGAGAATTGCCACAATTGTGAAACGGAGAAATCGGTCTAATTGGAAATGTTGGGATTTTCAGGGAGAAAGTTAACATACCACCATTAAAATCCTACATAACCATTGAAGGAGCAGGCGCAGACAAAACAATTGTGCAATGGGGAGACACAGCTCAAACACCAGGACCAAGAGGGCAGCCCATGGGGACCTATGCTTCTGCAACTTTTGCTGTGAATTCCCCTTATTTCTTGGCCAAGAACATCACATTCAAGGTACCTACTAAAGCCCTCTCTCTCTCTCTCTCTCTCTCTCTCGGTCTGATTGTGATAGATAATGCGATGCAGAACACAACCCCAGTTCCAGCACCGGGGGCAATAGGAAAGCAAGCAGTGGCATTTAGAATATCAGCAGACACAGCATCATTCGTCGGGTGTAGATTCTTGGGAGCACAGGACACGCTCTATGACCATGTGGGTAGGCACTATTACAAGGATTGTTACATTGAAGGTTCTGTGGACTTCATCTTTGGCAATGGTCTATCTCTTTTCGAGGTAATTAGTTTAAGAGATTCTTAAGAGTTGAATCTCCGAGTGAGTGAGTGGTATAATAATTTCGAATACCATATATAAACTATGATGGATTTTTTTTATGTATATATAGGGATGTCACGTGCATGCAATAGCACAGAACATGGGGGCCCTAACAGCTCAAGGGAGGAGCAGTCTTTTAGATGACACGGGTTTCTCATTCGTGAACTGTAAGGTCACGGGCTCAGGAGCACTCTTCCTTGGGAGGGCATGGGGTCCTTTCTCTCGGGTTGTCTTTGCTTACACATATATGGACAACATTATCATTCCCAAAGGCTGGTATAACTGGGGTGACCCTAACCGTGAAATGTAATTCTCTCTCTCTCTCTCTCTCTCTCTCTCTCTCTCTCTCGGAGAAAAAGAAAAAGAAAATCTGCAGTTTCTAACGACTAGGAGACTAAATACCCCATGATTGCTTTAATTATTAACATGTCAATTTAAAGGTATATGACTATAATTGTGCTTAAATGTACATTAGTCACGCACGAGGTTCTTGGAAACCAAGCCCAATAATCTTAAACCAATTTATATATATATATATAGCTTGGGCCCATTTTGCCTCAGTGGATTTTCTCCTTAAAAAACATTGTTTTATTTCAATATATTTTGCCGACCCATTTTCCCCTAGAGGAAGTGGGACGGTGCTGTCTAGTTTCCATAGTCTTCCTGCAGTACATGGATACTGCAGATGCAAGTACCCAAGTGTTCATCTTTTTCCTTTCATTCATCTTTATCCATCCAAACTTCCATTTATTTTTATATATACCAAAAGGGCATATCCGGCGCAACAACACCCATCACACATTCAATTTTGTGACCTAATCCATCATATATGTTATTGTCCTTTTCCTCTGCTACTGCAAAGTCTACGTGTAATGCACAACAGTACATACATATAAAAAGAAACAGTACTGTATATCCACCCTAAAAAGATTGTGTAATTTAGTACAACCACACAGGCATACGCATGTTATCTAGACAGTTAAGCATACCTACTCCAAATTGGTTGGTTCATGTTGGAAGTTTCATTTTGGCTAGAATAGAAAAAGCAAGCATGTGCATGCATAAAGATTGGTTGATGCTGATTTTTATGTATTGTGCATGGTTTTTCTGGTACGAATGCAGGACTGTGTTTTATGGGCAGTACAAGTGCACAGGACCAGGAGCTAGCTTTGCAGGGAGGGTGTCATGGTCTAGGGAACTTACTGATGAGGAAGCCAAACCTTTTATTTCACTTAGCTTCATTGATGGGTCTGAATGGATTAAGTTGTAATTAATCCACAATTTTTGTTTCCTTTTTTTTTTTTTTTTTTTTTTTTTTAAATTTTACAATCATTGAAGAAGAATATCAAGTAGTGGGAACCTCACCCAACATAAATAATGTTTCTGGATATATTAATTAGAAAGGTCACAATTGCATTACAAATCATGATAAGTTAATGTGTCTCTTATGCTCCAATTGTCGTTTTCTTTTGTTATTATTATTATTGTTATTAATTTGCGGCTATTTTTGAGAAGACAATCCAGTTGGAATTACAATAAAATTTCCTTTCTTGAAAAAAACATGAATTATATTTAATTGAAACAAAAGAAAATTCAAGGTACCAACCGCTTCAAAATTGAAGAAAGGAACAGAATCAATGGGAATGGATCCAAACAAGTGATAAAACAAAGCCCACTCATTCACACACCCACACAGAGAGGGGACTCTGGCAATTGGCATACGGCCCATTTTAGCCCCTTTATGAGATTGGGACTCAAAATTTTATAATAATATAATAAAAAAGAAATAATTATACTTTTTATCAAAAAAATTATCACCTTTTTTTTTTGGTTCATTCAACACCTTGTCAAAAGTTTCAAGTTATACTTTAGAGTCTAAACTATTAAAAGTTTAAACAAGCACTCTAAAATGGTTCATCCGCTATTCCGCTAAGCCAACTTATAGCCAAATTTAATACCTCTGTCTCTCTCTCTCTAAAACCTCTCCCTCTGTCCCTAAACCCATCTTTTCAATCTACAAAAGGAATTGAAGTGGTCCCTCCCCTCGCCCTTCCTCTCCCATGGTTTACAAGCCACGGATGTAAAATTTGTTTATTTTTCTTATTTGAGAGGAAAGATGGTCTATTTATCTTCCGACAATCTTTGAGTTACATGTACCAAATTATTGAATTCTCAAATCTCCGTTCTTCAAGAGTAGGAAGCTGGGGTTGCAAAACAATGGAGGAATGTGTCTCACATGCAGCTCAATCCAATTCTTGATCCTCGTATATTCAAGATCTGACCATCCATGCCCCTCCACAACCAGGACGGAGGTCCTACAAGTTGAAATAGTCCCTCATGCTTCTTACTTTGGTTTATTATAATAATTTCCTTTTTACACTTCTTTGATTGTTTAACACATAAATTTGAAAGCTTTGGACGATTATAGGGTTCCCCAACCCCCACTTGCTGTACTTCGATTTATTATTTGCTTTTCAAAAGAAGAAATCAATGCTTTGTTTTATTAGACTATTCTTTGTTTGGCACGGTCCTCGTGATTAAAAATATATTCAGAAAAAAAAATCCTCAAATTTCTTCAAATTATCATCTAATTTGCAATCATCTCTAAACTATTAATTTTGACATCATCACCCAAAATACTAAGAGATTTTAGTAAAAATGGATCATTCAGTGGTGGCACATGAGACTCGAATACCATCGATGGCTGATATGGTCTAATCGCTAGGCGTGAATGGAGGTCAAATGATTAAGTCAGCTAATCTGGACGCTAGGAACCTTCCAATGAGGCTCGTCCTCAGTTTGTGATGGGTGAATTTGTGAAGATCTACTTCTAATCTTCCTAAGATACTGAAGAACAAATGTCAATATCGAGATAGTTTCTCTCGTCAGCTAGCCCACATGGTTGTCCACCATGTGCTCTTGCAGAAGTGGTGGAAAAAGGGCCAGGTGATCTCGGTCTGGATCCTTGGATGCTCAAGTCAGTTTCTTATGAGATAAAGCCTATAGAGAGTATAATGGTATTCAACCTTACCTTAGGTCTAGTCCATTTGAACCGATATCTATAAGGGGCTATTGGGTGGTTTTAGTGAGAAGTTTCCGTCCTCCTTAGGATACTTGATTTCTTGCATTTAATGTATGCTTTTGGCCTTAGTTCCGCACTGCCTTGCTGATGTCTCTTCGCATTTAATGTCTCCCCTTCCGTTGAGTGAACTTCTGCATTATTGTAGTGTAATCTATCTCATCGTACGTGTCTTCGTCATTTGCGTTCTCGATGGATCATTTGTCTTGTTCATCGCTTGTTCATTTGTCGGCATGCATTCCCCACATTTTCTTTTGCCTTCCATCTAAGTAGGTGGTTTTTCGTCATTTGCTTATTGTTTTTTTTTTTTTTATTAGAAGAGCCGACAGCCACCCACGTAGCAATTCCGTCCTAAATTTATTAATAAATCTTCACTTATGGCAGAGGAAAACTGTGATTACATCTCGAAACCTGGGGGATATAAAAAAACCAAAACCCAAACCTTAAAAACCAAAAATACTCAAACACAATACATGGCCCTAGGAAAGCAAAGAAAAGAATTGCAAAACAAAAACTGCAAAAGACAAACTTGCACGAAACAAAGATAAAGAAAGGAAAATAACATAGTGCAAAGAGAGACATACCTGGAAATAAAGACAGTGCCCATAACATCTAGCAACCTTTTCGTAGTTTCCGTAGATAAGGAAAACCTCCTTTGTCCATCCGGATATTACCTCTAATATGAGCAGGCAGCTCGAATAAAGAAAACTAGGATCCAGTTTGACCATTGGCACCCAGTTTGGCAAAACCATCCGCAATTGAATTACATTCTCTATAGTAGTGAACAAGAGAGACTTGAAGCCTAGCTAGACGATCTTGAATTTCATCCCAATAATCTTCCATGTACCACAAGCCACAACGCTTGTTCCTCAACCAGTTAAGAACTAACATGGAGTCAAGCTCAATCTCCACAGATAAGACACCCATTAAACCAATATGTCGAAGCCCATAAAGTAATCCCATCAACTCTGCATGGTTATTAGAGTTATGCCCAGTTTTAACAGCAAACCCACAAAGCAGGTTCCCTTTATCATCCCGAATAATGCCGCCCGCACCCATAGGTCCTGGATTACCAAGAGAACAACCATCCACATTCAATTTAACCCAACCCTGCTTGGGAGACTTCCGCTTAATCGGAATAACGATCTTTTTCCTCATAACATTAATAGGCATGTTGAAGCAATGTAGAATTCCTTCATCTTGCTTAGTGAGAAAATTAACATCCTTAAGTTTTAAAGCAATCTAGGAGACCCAATATTTGATTGAACACCAAACCTGTTGGACTGATTCCATCAATTCTTCCATCCTGGCCTTACAACGCCGACCCCATAAACGCTAAGTAATGACTGCTGGAAGAAGACCCAACAATTGACCAGAGCGAGTAGAATTTTTTGCCCACCTATACCAACACTCTACTCTTTGTCTCCAAGTCTAACCTTTCCTCCAAGGAACTCCAATCACCACTGAACAAATATGCCAAATTTTTTCAGCAAAGTCACCTCTCGCAAGACTGTGATTAAGATCTTCATACTCAGAGTTGGAATAGCAATCGCAACGGGAGGCAATAGGAATACCTATTCCGCGGATTCTGTCATCCACCGAAAGACAATTGTGAATGGCCTTCCACATAATAATTGACATTTTTTCAGGAAGGGCAGTGTGCCAGACCCATTTAGCCCAAGGGAAATCTAGGCCCCTCTTGTGAATACAATTCCACGCACTTTTAGTAGAGAAATGCCCATCAGCATTAGGGAGCCAAATCATAACATCATTCCCATTATTAACTCGACCCAATTGCAAAATCAGATCCTTGGCTTTTTGATTACCAACCAACCGAGTAAAAAGCTCCATATCCTAGCCCAACCTAGATTTACAATCTTTCAATTTAAAATTCGACTGATCAGAAATCTGAATATAATTACAAAGAGGGGCATCATCTGCTCACTTATCAAGCCAAAAAAAACCAACCGAGTAAAAAGCTCCATATCCCAACCCAACCTAGATTTACAATTTTTCAATTTAAGATTCGGCTGATTAGAAATCTGAATATAATTACAAAGAGGGGCATCATCTGCCCACTTATCAAGCCAAAAATGGCTTTTTGCTTATTGTTTCCTTGCAAACTCTTTTTTTTCATCTTAATAACCCGTCATTTATCGGCTATAACTTGAGCTAGGGATTCTCACCTCCAGATTTTTAGAACTCCTCACCTATTAAAAGAGAGCTGGTGCTGGGATGTCATTCGTGATGTTGGTGGACAGATGTGTGCGGCTTCTTCTATTTTTTAAGGACAAGATTCTAATAATTTTGCTGAATCGAGGGATTTATTGGAAGGGGTTAAGAGATGCTGTCAACTTGGTTTTTATCAAGTGGAAATTGAAACTGATTTTCAAATCCTTATTAATTGGATTAAAAAATGTGAGTGTAATATTTGATATCTCGAAAATTACTGAGAAGAGCTTAAAACTTGTCTTCAATGATTGGAGTATAGAGTGAGACGTTTTTCGTGAGGGAAATATTGTTGTAGATTTTCTCGCTAAATAGGGTGCGGGGGTTTTAAATATGGATTGGTTCGGTGATCGCGTTCCGTTGATCAATAAATTAAGAGGTCTTTTTTGCACAAACAGAATTGGTCTTCCTTATGATTTCCTAATGAGGTATGCTTTTTTTAACAGCAGTTGGCTTAACTCTTACTTATTATTTGCATGTCTGTTTTTTTCTTGCAAGTTGTCACATTGGTTTTTTTCTATGATCTTTTGGAATTGTATTTTGGCTTGATTCATAGGATTTTTTGATGCAGTTTTGACCTTTTTTTAATATTTGTAACTCCCAAACTTCGGGTTGTAACTACGGTTTTCTTTCGTCATGAGTGAGGGTTATCAATAAAATTAGAGTATATTTTCTTAGAAAATAAAAAAAGAACAAAAAAAGCTGGGAGACTGAATTTAAGAAAATCATCCTGCCCTGTGCCAGTAGGCGAAGTGTAATGTAAGAGCCGAAGCTCTCCGTTGGCATTGGGAGTGAAATGGTTGAAAAACACAAGTGAGATTCGCTTTAGGTGAGAACAAGAGAAACAGATCAGGGCAACCCACTCCTATTAATAGGGGTGTCAAATCGTGTTAACGAGTCGTGTTCGTGTCGTGTCAAATCGTGTTAACGGGTCATATAGGTCATCCCTAACTCAACCCGTTAAGCTTATCGTGTCAAAATCTTAAACCCTAATACGACCCATTAACATAACGGGTCGTGTCGTGTCAACCCGTTTTGACCCATTAATGAATATTACGAAATATGTTTTTTTTTTTTAAGTAAACAAAGAAATTAAGAAAATATTACGAAATAGGTTAATACGATACAATACAACTCATTTTAAACTATTTATATAAATGGGTTGAATAGGCCCGAAATTAACCTTTTTAACTTGATTAAATTTAGCATAATTTTATATAAATGTTAAAATCACAATATTTATAAAAATTATAAAACTAATTATAAGTCCAAAACTACAATCCAAATAATAAAAATATCGAAATTGAAATTCTAACAATTTTATTTTTAGGTATTAGGGTATAATTGTAATTTTAACTTTCTTAACGTGTCATATTGGGTCAAAACGGGTTGACCCGTTATCAACCCGTTAAGCAATTGTGTCTTAACGGGTCAACCCGTTTTGACTCGAATCCGTTAAGACTAAACCCTAACCCGTTATTATCGTGTTGTGTTCGTGTTGAGTTAACGAGTTGTGTGACATATTACTATCCCTACCCCTATAAATATTGCGCGTCCCTGAAACTCAAAATTATTTACCAATCTTTGACATTCTTTCTTTCTTCTTATTTATTTATTTATTTTCTATATTTACACTTGATCTATCCTTTACATGAATTGAGCTCTCACAGTCACAGATGATGACGAGATATGTATTGTCAGTAGGCCCTACTTACTCCATGAAGGATAAGTGTTCAAGCCCAAATGCTAGAATACACTGCTACCATCCATCACAGAGCCACAAACCCATCATATGGCAAGCATCCAATGGTCATAGACTCATAAATACCATTTTGTCTATCATCCTATCCTTAGGCCGACAGATTCTTATAACAAAGTCTGTCTTGGATCGGACTGTTCGTTTCCGCAGTTAATTTTTCAGCTATTATCAATTAACATTTAAACACATCAATATCAACTTATTTTTTTTAAAAAAAAGTACAGAGAGAGCAAGACAAACGTAAACATTCGTAGTTCAATAATTTAAAGTTTGAAATTTCATCCATATATACAGTAAACTATTTTGTTTTTAATGTTTTAAGACTTCCAGATTAAAGGACCCTGTGGCCAAAACCCAAACCTAACTTCCCTGATCTGTCATGTCTCATACATGAAAGGTCACCACTAGCATTTGCCGATGGAATATATAAACCAGACCCACCCGGGGTTGGCAATGACCAAATATATTGAAATTGAAATTCATTTGATTAACGACGCTGAGTACTAATATCTGGTCCAGAACCCAATGGATGTCTTACCACATTATCCTTCTTTTCTGTCGAACTATTTAATCTCATTAGCATCTAAAACTTCAAGAGCTATTATATAGGCTGTGAACAACACATTTTTAGAAGCCAAGCAATGCTCTTTCTCTAGCCTCAATTTATATTCACAACCTCCTCTGCAATGAATAATGTCTCTCTGCTGGCTCTCTAACAAACTCTGAGGACCTCTGTAGCTTGCCCATTATAGCATTCTTGAAACTAATAACTTCCTGAGCCTGTGAACACGACCTTTGCATCCCAACTCCACTCAAACTGCTCCTGGACTCCATCATTTCATTCAGTGAAAGCCTTTTCTTCGGCCCCGGTTCAGGTCTCTGCTTAGGAGCGCTATAGGACCTCAACTTAGCCTTAGAAGACTGAGTATTCGCCATATAATTCGGGAAGTTCCCGTATACCCCGAAAAAGTTGTCGGCGCACACACTCTTTGCTGGCGTGGCCGGGGACTTGGAGTTGAAGAAACGCGGGGTGCTTTGTGCGGTGGAGAATCTACACTCCTCGCCAGTTAAGCCCCAGTCATGGTCATGAAAGTTCCGGCAATCGGGTATCGAAATCCGGGCAGGAAGTCCACATGCCGGGAGTGGAGAAGACAGTGTTTGATAAGTTGGGTCATCACCAAAATCTGAAACTGAAGTGTTTGTTCGACGGGATCTTGATTTAGGCCTGCCAGTATCGACCTCCACAATTTTGGGGCTTTCATCAATGGAGTTAATTGCGGTGTCCAGAGAGGCTGACAGCCTTCTGCTGTGGAGTGGGCCCGTGTGTTCACTTCTAGTGTCATCGAATCTCTCCTGCAAAATTAGAGCAAACAATAATGACTATAAATGCTAATGCAGATAATAAAATGTTCAATATTTTTATCTACTTTTGTGGGAAATTTGAAACTTGGGTTTTTGAGTTGTCACCATGGATTTTCGCGCTCGGATTTCAAATCTATTAGTTTCATTTTTGATGATCCCGCGAGCTTTCTGGGAACGAACAGTGGCCTGAGCTCTAATAAGAGCCAACATACAGTGAAGAGTTGCAGTCGCCTGTTTGCGCACTAAATAACCTCTAACCAGTGCCTGTATCTTCACCAGTCCTTTTAGCGCTCGCAGGGCCTTTCTGGCCTATATTCAGAATCCAAGATCCAAGGAAAAATTTTAATTTCTAGATATCCAAACAGATAACAGAATTAGAAACTAAACTGAGTATTCAGGTCCTAGCAGTTCTAAATCAAAAGCTATATGTAAATGTAAAGACTCGTTTTTTAGCAACTGATTAGATCTTCAAGTCCGAAGTCATTTGTTTCTTCTTCATTTTCAGTGAATTTTGTTCAGCTGAGACCATAAACTTGAACATTCAAATCCACACGCAAGGTTTCATAGAGTGCACCTACGGCTAAAAACACTGATACATAGCAAATATTTGATTTTGGTACGCTAATCTTAACACTTACCAAATATCCCCTAAAGACGGTCTGAATCTTCACAGCAGCCCACCTCTCATGTCCACCACCAAACATAGTGTCCCTTCCATGGCTGGTTAGCCTGACAACCGCCACCGCCGCCTGCGCAGCAGCCACTGCTGCATCAGCGGCCGCCGCCGTGGCTGCCGCCACCGCAATTGCATGCTTGTTTTGCTCCTCCTCTGATTCTGTGTAGTATGATTTTAGCCACGCAGCCTCGGCAGCGGATATGTTGGGTGGTATGGTCCCCGGATTATGACACAAGCCGCTAGAGTCTCTTCCGGAGTTGCCAAAGCTTCCTCGTTTCTTGTCTTTCCGGTCACTGGAATTGGAACTCTCTTTGTCTTTCTTTATGCCGAACAAGCCCCTTAGCCACCTTGCTGCCCTACCCATTTTCTTCGAGTTTGTAGAGTGAGAGCAACCCAAGAAACGACACTGCAGAGAGAAGGAATGGCTCGGAAGAGTGAATCGGTAAGAAGCAAGTCAAAAAGTTTTTTAACAGGAAAAGGCTGTAAATAGGGTTAGAATTCCGAATCTTTTAGGCGCTTTCCATGTCCCGAAAAGTTGTGGAAAAGAGTTCTCAAAGAAGAAAATGTCTAAGAATCTGTTCATGATTGAAAAATGGAAAAGTTTTTGTGACAAAAGCATATAAGATGGGTGGAAATTTGATTTTTTATTTTCCTTTTGAAAAAGGAAAATTGAAAAAAGAGCTGAAAAACTGTGTCCAAACCTCGTGAAAATCTGCATTACATGACAAAAACTTGTCGCTGAGCCTGAACGTGCAGAAGGATTAAAATTAAATATTAAGAAACTTAGACGTAGGAACTCATTGGGAAGTTACAAAAAATTGAATAAACCAACAAAAGTTGGTCATTATATCATGGAAAATCACAGTAAAATAATCACAGATCAGAGAAAAAGCCACCCTCATAGAATCAGATTCTTGAACGAAAAGCAATAAAAAAGAAAAGGAACAAGGCAAAGCAGAATGGAAGTGAACCGCTGGAATTCTCAATCCAATCAAGAACTCAGAAAACTATTATTAAAAGAAGAAAAGTTAACCTCTAGTGAAAACTGAAATCTCTCTCTCTCTCTCTCTCTGTGATTGCTCTCTGGAGCGACGTGTCCTTGAAAAGAAAGATACCTCAGTGTCCTCAGCTTCTGACAATCTCGTGAAGCCTTACATATTTGTATGTCTAATGTCTCAGACTCATAATACGTAGACTTCTCTTTTCAAAACAACTTTTTTATCTATTCTCTGCCACTGTTTCCCTCCTTCCATTTCAATCAAATCAATGGAACTCCTAAATGCTTGCAATTTTTTTATTTTTTTCATTTTTCAGCAGAACCATTACTTTCTTTTGCTCTTTTTTATTTTTTGAAATGACTTTCTTTTGCTCTTAAATCCCCATAACCTAATGGATTGTGTTGATTGGTTTCGTGAGGTTTTAAAGAGGAGTTTTGCTACGTATAAAAGTTACATATTAATTTATGTATTAATATTAATTTTTTTATATTTAAAATTTAAATTAATATTATTTTTAATAAAATTTACTTTTTGATCAATTACATTAAATTAATACGTAAATTAGTATACAATTATACTTACAACTAAATTTTTCCTCTAAAGAGAAACAAATCATATGCTTCTGTGGCTCTGTCTCACATGTGCTCTTTTCTCTGTTTCACCATTCAAGCAGAGCCAATTAGAGACATGTTTTTGTCTGAATATTTATTTGCTCTTGTGCTCTGTTTATAAATGGGCAGACGGCCCTAGCGCTTTCAACCCCAACCTTCTTTTATTTCTCTCCCTTGCGTTTCAATGGATCTTCTGGTTGTTGCCAGAATCTAACAGTGATTTTCAGAATTCTTTTCTACACTTTTATGTTTGAATGCTTATTTTCTATCTTTTTCTTCTTTTTATACAGTTGAAAAGTTATAAAAGTATTCATCAACAATATAATTGGAGTCTCATTAAATTAATTATAAACAATAAGGAATTCTCATTCATAATTAATGTGGGATTTCATACACTATCTAACTATTGTCACAGGTATCATAATCTTTTCCCTTAAATTTTCGAGGCCCTCATCGGATTAGTTCATCATTAGTGATACAGTTCAAGTCCCACATTTCTGATTAAATCAAACTCTAATACCATTTGTAATGCCTTAAGGGAGTTTCAAACCACATATGAACCTACACTCCAAAAGTACTAGTCAATAATATAACTGGAGTCTTATTAGATCGCTTATAAAAAGAATAAATTTTTAATTCTCAAGCAACGTGAGATCTCATATACTACCTACCCCTTATTATAATATTGTTTTTTTTTAAGCAACCCCTTATTACAATATGAATATCTCAATAATAATGTAAAAGAAAGAACAAATAAATGGATAATGAGTCCAATAAATTAGATTAAGATCCATGTTCTTCGTAAAACTTAATAGAGAATTATCAAATAAGCCCGATAGATTCTTCTAATACGATATTGGGTCATATTTGAATACACAGCTACATAAGTGAATTTCTCAATAATACAGGTAAGGTTTGGATACAAAAATGGTTTTAAGTTTCAACTAATCTCATTTCATCAATACAACTTTTTCGAATTCTCACATAAAATATAATAAACAAATCAAAATTTTTAAATCTCAAAATAATAATAATATTAAAAAATAATATTATAACAATATTTTATTTAACTTTCAATTTTCATCTAAATTCAAAAAATATTTGAATATGTAAATTCAAAAAATTATTAGATAATTTGCCGCGAAACAAATAAATTGTCTGCTACAAGTTCTTTTAGTCATAAAAATGCCAATTGAGAGACCTATTTTCGAATATTTCATGACAAAAGAAAAGAATCAGAAACGTCATACATTTGCATAAGAAATGTAACCTTCTGCGATGATCTTACTCCTACAAATAAACCATTGATCAATGACGTTGGTTAGTTTTCTTTATTATTAGTTTAAAAAACTAGAGATGGAATTGGATTCTTTTATCATGTTCTTTAAAGGTAACATTTTCAAATTTGTGCAGAAAGGCTTCTTTGTTTTACTCAAAAAGAAAATTTCTTGAAGAATCTTTTAGATCAATCTCTTCAACGAAATTGAGAATATTTGTACTGTGAGCCACGTTAAAAAATGAAGTAAATAGATTCTAGGTGGCTCGCTGCCATCTTTTTTCGCACATTTCTTTACCAAAGCACTAATATTAGTAATTATAAAGTAAACGGTTTCTTATCCTTTACCAACGGCAAAAGGCTCCTATTGATAGAAGATTGTCAAGTTCTCGACAATTCCAACTAATAGAACTCATAATTTCTGGCAGAGATGCAAAGCAACCATCGCCAATATCTCATTATTTTGTTCAACATATTTCAAAGTAAATACTCTTGACCGATTGAGTGTTATGAAATCTCGAAATTTGACTTGGCTTCTAATTCTCATAAAGGACTACACCCTGTTTCCTCTTCTCCTGCATTGCAGTTTGAGTAATGGCCAGTGAAACGTTTTCCTTACCAAGGTGTGTTGCAAAAAATGATGACAAGAAAGCAAAAGTAAACAAGTAATCACACAATACAAATTTACGTGATTTGACAACGCGTCTACGTTTACAAAGTTGTAGAGAATTTTATTATATTGACGAATCACAAAATATACTTTATGGCAAAATATTACTATTCATTGCAGCCATACTATTTATAATGAGCATATTTATATGGTTATACGACGAAAGTCTTAATTTTCTCTTTTCTAAAATATTCACATGAGTGAAGTGTCGGTCGTGCATTGAGCGAAAACTCTGTTTGGTGTTTGCTTGAGCACCAAGTCGGGCGACTCTCTGGCTCAAGCCCGCTGTAGAGCAAACTTTCTGTCTAACGTTTCCTGAGTCAAAAACAGTGCCAAAATTTTTCTCGATCCCTATGAAGAGCCTCATTGAAAATCTACTTAAAAACTATAACGAATTATTATTGAGTTGGGTCATCAAGTCGAGCCGCCACAACAATAAACTAGACTCTAAAATCTCAAAAAGGCGAGCTTGTCTTTTTCAAGTTTTAATCTCTATTGATGGTTGAGGCAAGTTTGTGGAAAATACCAAACCAAAAGGAGCAGACTAGTCCTCCACGACTTCAGTTGAATGATCAACGTTAACTCTGTTGAGGCAAAAATGAGTTGATCGGCATATTCTTGTAAAAACCTGTGTAAAATAGTGTTGTAACAAGTGTTGAAGCGAAGAGGATTGAAATGTGATGATTAATGGTCAAAACAGGTGTCACCGCTCGACACTCACTCGACAGGGCGCTCGAGCGAACTCAAGCAGATTGGACCGCTCGACTCTCGCTCGACACATGGCTCGAGCGAACTCAAGCAGATTGCACCGCTCGACACTCGCTCGACACTTAGCTCGAGCGAACTCAAGCAGATTGGACCGCTCGACCCTCGCTCGACACTTGGCTCGAGCGAACTCAAGCAGATTGGACCGCTCGACCCTCGCTCGACACTTGGCTCGAGCGAACTCAAGCAGATTGGACCGCTCGACCCTCGCTCGACACTTGGCTCGAGCGAACTTAGACAGATTTCGGCGCTCGACCTTCGCTCGACACTCCGCTCGAGCGAACTTAGACAGATTTCGGCGCTCGACCTTCGCTCGACACTCCGCTCGAGCGAATGTTCCAGATGACTTAAAACCTAGGGTTTTAATGCGCCTCATTTGAGTGGTACTATAAATAGAACAGCTTTTCTGCTGTTCTAGGGTGGAGAATCAGAGCAAAAACCCTAAGGGCCTCCAAGAACATTTAGAGCAATCTCTCCCCCACTTGATTGATTCTCTCTTGGATAAACACATCTCCACCACACTACATTCAACATCAAACTTCAGTTGAGTCCATTGGAGTGGACAAGTTCGTTGGCCGGAAGAGTCCGGAGCTGCTGGTGATGCAGAGATCGAGAGGTTCTCGTGGGAAGCTATAGAAAGGTCGGAGTTCCGACACTACATGCGTGTAGAGATCGAGTGGGTCGCTCGTGGTGTTGCAAGCCAAGTTTAGCTACTACAAAGGTTTTGTGAGTGTCTCTAAATTGGTTGTAACAAACTAAATTTTCTATAGTGGATTTGAGGTGGTGTCTTACACCCGGAGTGGTTTTAGATTTTGAAGACGTTCTTCAAATGAGTTTCCACTCCGTGAACAAAATCTTGTGTTGATTATTTATGTTGTTTATTGCTTTGATTAATTGTTGTTTAACTATCTTTTTAAAAAGACCATAAAAATCGGATTACACCTATTCACCCCCCCTCTAGGTGAAGTGTTGTGTAGAACCACTGCTTTTTCAATTGGTATCAGAGCGGGTTCACTCCGCTAGGATTCAGTTCCTGAGTGTGATCCTGCCGTAGTGGTTTTAAATGGATAGGTCTCAATCACTTACATCTCCACCATATTTTGATGGAAACAACTATGCTTATTGGAAAGTTCGAATGAGAGCTTTCTTGAAATCTGTTGATGAACGAGTATGGTTTTCCGTAACAAATGGTTGGACGGAACCAAAAGTTATTGTTGATGGAGTTCAAACTCCCAAAAGTGTGGAAAATTATTCCAGAGATGAAATAAGTGAATGTGGCTGGAATAGCAAAGGACTGAATGCAATCTTCATGGCTGTGTCCCAGGAAGAGTTTAAACGAATATCAATGTGCCAAAATTGCAAAGAAGCTTGGGATATTCTTGAGATCACTCATGAAGGTACCAAGGCTGTAAAGAACTCTAAGCTTCAAATGTTGACCACTAGCTTTGAAGAATTAAGGATGAAGGATGATGAAACATTTGATGCTTTCTATGCCAAGTTAAATGATATCGTCAACTCTCGATTTAATCTAGGGGATAGAATTCCTGAGAATAGAGTTGTGAGAAAAGTTCTCAGATCTCTTCCTGAGAGATTTCGTCCTAAGGTCACAGCTATTGAAGAAAGCAAGGACGTGGACGCTATGAGAATAGAAGAGTTGGTGGGCTCTCTCCAAACATATGAACATACTCTTCCAGTAGACAAGAAGCACAAGTCCATAGCTCTCAATACTGTTAGAGAGGAGTCAGATGAGTCATCTGATGATTTGGCTATGGATGACAAAGAATTAGCATTCTATGCTAAGAAATTCAGGAAAATGTTTGTGGCTAGAAATAAGAAGAATCAGAGTTTTGAAAAGAAAAAGTTTGAAAAATACAACAGAGGCTCGAGTTCAGGGAACAAGGATAGAAACTCTGAGAAGCACACTAGAACAAATAGAGACAAGGGTCAGTCTAGTGTGCAGTGTCATGAATGCCATGGTTTTGGACACATTCGGCTGGAATGTGCAAACTACAAGAAGGCAAAAGAAAGGGCAAAACTGGCATCCCTAAGTGAGAGCGAGTCGGAGTCAAGTGATTCCTCAGGAAACTCTTCTCCAAAAAGAAATCTGAATTACATGGCATTCACTGTTTCGGTAGATAGCAAAAGTCAACACAGTGAAAACGTGTCGGATGAGGAGAACTTGTCTGAAAATGAATCTGAGTATGAAGAAGAGCTGCAAGAAGTATATGAGAAACTATACAAGGACTGTGTCAAACTGAGGAAACTCAACAAAGTTCACATTCAAGAGATAGACCTCATCAAACAAGAAAATGAAGAGCTTCAAGGGAAATTAACTGAAGCCATTGCTCTAGCTGATCAGTTTAAAATGAAGAATGTGAGTTTGGAAGATGAGTTAAAAGCTCAAGAAAGTGAGATAACTTTGCTGAAGGAAAAACTGAAATCCTTCTCCAATGGGAAGCAAAAATTGGATGAAATCCTAAGCTTTGGAAAGCTTCCGAGTGACAAGAGTGGATTAGGATATGATCCAATAAAATCTGAGGTTGCAACTAGCTCAAAGGTCTCCCACAAAAAGGAAAAGAAAACTGTGTTTGTTCGTGAATCAATCGTCAATGGGAAGACTCACCCATCTGAAAATGGCAAGAAATCCTCAAATATCCAAATGGGTGCTGTGTCTCACGTGAAACCAAGAGCTAGAAGTCCTATTTGTCACCACTGTGGTAAAATAGGTCATGTTGCAACGGATTGTTTTAAGCTGAAAAGATTCATCAAGTATGAGAATATCTCATCGTTCAGGAGACAAAGAGACAGCAAAGAAAACCGGGTGTGTCATAATTGTGGTAGGGCTGGTCACATCCGACCAAATTGCTATGAGCTTAAGAAGAATCCCATGAGAAATGGAGATAGACAGCCAAAAAGAGGGCATCTGAATCTTTGGAGTCAAGTCATGGCCTTGACTAGGCAAAATGAGATGCTAAATGTCAAGCTAGACCAACTGTCAACTACCAAAAAGGGTGGTTTTCCAAAAGTTAGAAAGATGTGGGTCAGAACTGGAGAAAGAAACACATGTCATGTGGCACACATTGCTCTAAAGGCTAGAGACACCTATGTGTGGTATCTTGATAGTGGATGTTCACGTCACATGTCAGGTGATAGAAGCCTATTCAAAGCTGTTGAGGAGTACAAGTGTGGAACAGTAACTTTTGGAGATGGTGGAAAAGCTGAGATAATTGGAAAGGGTGAAATTGAAATACCTGGACTACCCACCTTGAAAGAAGTGCTGTTTGTTGATGGATTAAAAGCAAATCTTCTCAGTATAAGTCAAATGTGTGATAATGGTGCTGAAGTTCGTTTCTCAAAAGAAATATGCATTGTTTCAGATAAGGATGGAAATTGTATGATGCAGGGAACAAGGACGTCTGACAATTGTTATGGCATCAGTCCTAGTCTTCAGCATAGTTGCAATAGTGCTAAGAGTGATGCTACAGACTTGTGGCACCAAAGACTTGGACATGTGAATCATAAAAATCTGTCCAAAATTGCCAGGAAAGAGATGGTGATAGGAATGCCTGAGCTGGGTAAAGTGAAGACTCCGGTGTGTGGGTCATGTCAATTGGGAAAACAAGTTAGAACAGCTCACAAGAAAACAACGGCTATCCTAACTGAACAACCATTGGAGTTATTGCACATTGACCTTATGGGACCGTCTAGGACTGAAAGCCTGGGAGGAAAGAAATACATTCTGGTAATGGTGGATGACTTTACCAGATATTCATGGGTAGAATTTCTGAGAGAAAAAGCTGAAGCTCCTAATGTGATTAGAACCTTGTGCAAGAAACTTCAGAATGAGCAAGGAAAGGGGATAGTCAGAATTAGGAGTGATCATGGAAGAGAGTTTGACAATTCAAATCTTGAGAGTTTCTGTGATGAAGAGGGCATTAGTCAAGAATTTTCTGCCCCTATCACCCCACAGCAAAATGGAGTGGTCGAAAGAAAGAATAGAGTTATTCAAGAAATGGCTCGAGTCATGTTACACAGTAAGACTCTTCCTGCCCATTTTTGGGGAGAAGCTGTAAACACAGCATGTCATATTGTGAACAGAGTCTATCCAAGACCAAGCACTTCCAAAACACCATATGAACTGTGGAAAGGAAAGAGACCAAATGTGAAGTATTTCAGGGTGTTCGGAAGCAAATGCTACATTCTGAGAGATAGGGAAAACTTGGCTAAGTTTGACCCTAAGAGTGATGAAGGGATCTTTCTTGGATACTCTAGGAATAGTCGTGCCTATAGATGTTACAATCTGCGCACTGGAACTATAATAGAGTCCATAAATGTGATAGTGAATGATGCTCCAAGAGAAGAATTGAATAAGGATGAGCCATCTCATTCAACAAGTGAAACTGAAAGAAAAGATTCTGATGGTTTACAAGAAAACTTGGAGTTCTTTTCAAATGAAAAAGTGAGTAGTCAAAAAGAGCCTTCTTCAAGAGTAAAGTTGAATCATCCCCAAGAAAACATTATTGGAAACATAGACGAAGGGATGAGACTAAGAAGGAAAGTGATAAGTCAACTGGCTCACTCCAGCTACATCTCACAAATTGAACCAAAAAGGGTTGAAGAAGCCTTGGATGACGAGAATTGGTTGGATGCAATGCATGATGAGATAAATCAGTTTGTGAGAAACGATGTGTGGTACTTGGTGCCGAGACCAGAAAGTCACAATGTGGTAGGCACAAAATGGATCTTTAAGAATAAGTCTGATGAGAATGGAACAATCGTGCGAAATAAAGCAAGATTAGTTGCTCAAGGGTATGCCCAAATGGAAGGTATAGACTTTGATGAGACTTTTGCTCCGGTTGCTAGACTTGAATCAATTCGGATACTATTAAGCATTGCTTGCCACATGTGTTTCAAGCTCTATCAAATGGATGTCAAGAGTGCTTTTCTTAATGGAATTCTCCAAGAAGAAGTGTATGTCGAGCAACCAAAGGGTTTCAAGGATCCAAAATATCCTAATCATGTCTACAGGTTGAAGAAAGCCCTCTATGGTCTGAAACAGGCTCCCAGAGCTTGGTATGAAAGACTAACTTCCTATCTGGAAAACCGTAAGTTTCTGAGAGGAAATGTTGACAGGACCCTGTTCATTAGAAAAGCTGGAGAAGACATAACAGTTGCCCAAATCTATGTGGATGACATTGTATTTGGATCTTCCATTAACTCTCTGGCTCTTGAGTTTGCTAATGAAATGAAAAATGAATTTGAGATGAGCATGGTAGGTGAACTAACTTTTTTCTTGGGACTCCAGGTAAAACAGTTGAATGATGGGTTGTTCATCTCTCAATCCAAATATGCAAAGGATCTTATAAAAAAATTTGGATTAGATGGCACAAGCCATGCTAGAACTCCCATGAGCACTAGTGTTAAGCTTAGCGCTGATCTGTCAGGCAAGAATGTTGAACAATCCTTGTATAGGAGCATGATTGGGAGTTTGTTGTATCTCACTGCAAGTAGACCAGACATTGCCTTTAGTGTTGGGGTGTGCGCAAGATTTCAGGCCAATCCGAAAGAATCACATTTGGTAGCTGTCAAACGCATACTTCGTTATGTGAATGAGACAGTTAACTATGGGATTTGGTATTCTCGAGACTCTAATACAGAACTTGCAGGGTATTCTGATGCTGATTGGGCAGGTAATGCAGATGATAGGAAAAGCACCTCTGGTGGGTGTTTCTATGTTGGGACAAACCTGGTAGCCTGGATGAGTAAGAAGCAAAACTCGATTTCCATGTCCACGGCTGAGGCTGAATATATTGCTGCAGGAAGTTGTTGCACGCAATTGTTGTGGATGAAGCAAATGCTATGTGACTATGGCATTGACCAAGGTGTGATGAGCGTCTTTTGTGACAATACCAGTGCTATAAACATTTCAAAAAATCCTGTCCAACATTCTAGGACTAAGCACATTGACATTAGACATCATCTGATTCGGGAGCTTGTGGAAACACAGGTTGTGACTCTTGAGTATGTTCCCACCGAGCATCAACTAGCCGACCTTTTTACCAAACCCTTGGATGGGCTTCGATTTGAACTACTTAGAAAGGCTATTGGTGTATGTGCTTTGACATGAGCACTGAAACATGCATTTCATGCATTAAATACTTACATGCATTTTTGTTTTATTTTTTTGTTGGTGTTTATTTTGTCTGTGTTAGTTGTCTAGTTTCCTTACTGCTGTTTGCTGTCCATACATGCACTCCATGATTGTGCTATATAATGGTGGGGTTGTTAATTGTAAAATCTAAGGACATGCATCTTTTGAGATTTGTATCATATACTTATGGTTCACAAAGGTTTGAAACATGAGTATTTTGTGTAATTTATGACTTGCATCACACACTTCACTCCTGGCTCAGTTAATTGACATTTCGCCACTTGTGAGTATTGGGGAGGCAATCAAAGGTGGTAGGAAGCTCTACTTGCACACAGAATTGACCACGGGCTAGATGACCTCATCATGATTCTCTTGTGCAAAAATATGGCACATCAAAAGGAAAAGAAAAAGTGATGTTAGTAAAATAAAATTTAAAAAAAAAAAAAAAAGGTGAAAAACAGAATATGCTGAAACAAGTATTCAAACAGAAGGATTTAGGTCCTAGCAGCATTGGGTTTGACTTTTTGTGTCTTGGAAGAGCTTTCCAAGCATTTATGATTTCTTGTTCAGCCCAACCTCACTCACGCTTATCGGTTGAAATTTCTTGATTGAGCAAGGACCGGTTAAACACGCATGTCGACATTACTTGAGATACTTTGTTTTTACCTGCGTGTTTTGTGAGAATATGATGCTTCTCTGCATTTGATATGTATTCTTGGGTTGAAAATTGACTTCCCTAGTGTTTGTCAAAGTCATGTGAGTCTTGTGAGTGGTGTGTGTTTCAAAAACTGGGCAAAATTGCAAAATCTGGAGGTCTCGCTCGACACTCCGCTCGAGCGAACTCCGCTTGACAGTTCGCTCAAGGGTTTAAGTTCGCTCGAGCGAATAACTGGTATAAAGCCAGCGCCGCTCGAGCTACACGCACAGTTTTCTTCTTCCAAGCTATTTTCGTGCGATTTTCTCTCATTCACTCAAATCTCCTCGGTTTCAACTTGTTTTCTCTTCCGAAATCATTCCAATACAAGGTAAAATCTTTTCTCTTGAGTTTTATTTCGGATTCTTGCTTTTTTTTTTTTAGTTTTTCTTGCTCATTTTTCGTGGGTTTCGGATTGCTCCCTTTGGAGTGAAACCCTTGAAAAATCTCTTGTATTTTGGGTTGGTTGAAACTCCTATGGAGTTGTTGTGGTTATTTGGATGTATTTAGGAGGTTTTTGAACCTCCCATGGAGTGTTGGTCGATTTTCTCACTTGGTTGCACTCCAAGTGTTTGATAAAATGCCCAAATGAAGTTTATTTACTCTTTTTCATCATGCATTGGCATAGATTTGTTCATATACCTTTTTCATGCATATCCAAGTATTGGGTAGTCTTTTAACTTGAAATTGCATTGGGTTTTATGTTAGAAAGGGCATTGGGTCACTTGAATCAAAATTGCACTTGGGTTGAGGTTTATCATGGTCGGCATGATTGGCATTGTCATGTTAGGATGTCCATCACATGATTAGTTGGTGAGTTTTATCATTCTCATGCATTTGGCATTTTAGACATGCATCCATCAAGGCGTCACATCACCTTTAGCCTTGTCTAACGTCTCTGACTTTATCTACAGCCAAAAGCCATGTCGTCTCGACGTGTCCGTCCTCGCACCAACCCTCCTGCACCCGCTCACGCTCAATTCCATAGTGCACAAGCTCAGAAGCTGTACACTCAGAATTTCTCTCAACGTACACCCATTGTTGAGCGTGATGTCTCCCTCGGTGAGCTTTCTGAGACTATAATCCCTCATATATTTGAGTCTCGCCAGTGGCAGGCTTTGACCACTGGTCATCCCACTCCTTCTGTGGAGATGGTTCGGGAGTTTTACTCTAACATACGAGGTATTTCCATTGATGACTCCTTTGACATGAGTCTCCGGAACATTACCTTCTGGGTGATTCCGGGCATGATAGCACACTTGCTGAATGCCCCTCGAGTGCCTTACCCTGACTATCCCTATATACGGATGTCTCCTCCTACTTCACAAGCTATTGCTAGCTGTCTCTATGGTGGGATCAGTCATTGGGAAGGGAGGAGCCCTCTCCAAACCATTCTTTTTACGCCTGATAACCTCATTCTGAGTAGGATTGTTCTTACAAATCTATATCCTACGGGTCATCAGAGTGACGTGGGTCTTGACCGCGCCATTCTTCTTTATGCCTTGATCAATGATGTCCCTCTTGATCTAGGGGCTCTTCTGTGTCGGGTCATAATTGAGGCATTTCAGTCCTCCAAGAAACGGACTGGTTTGCCGTTCGCTTGTCTCATCACCCGTATAGCCCTCTCTCAGTCTGTTGCCTTTCTCCCTCAAGAGCCTAGGATAGCACTTAAGGCTCCCATTGGTCGTAGGACGGTGCAGCTTAGTCGTGCTCACACCACTCCGCACCCTATCCGTGTTGAGCATCCTCCCGCACCTTCCTCTCAGCCTTCGAGCTCTCGGCCTTCCAGCTCTCAGCCATCCAGCTCTCGGCCATCTACTTCTCAGCCGTCTGGCTCGGCCCCATCTCCTTCGGCACCCGGCTCGACCGAGCCTAGTCTTTAGCAGGTTCTTGAGTATTTAGCCCGCCTTGATGCTCGGTTGGATACTTTCGATGCCCGGTTTGATACGTTGGATGCTCGGTTTGACAGCCTGCAGCAGCATGTGACCCAGCGCTTCCATGACATTGAAGAGCTTCTTAATGAAGATGATGAAGATGGTGGCAGTCCTGCAGATGATTGAGACCATTTGTCAGCCTGTGACAAAAAGGGGGAGTACTGATTAAGGGGGAGTTTTGGTTATTTTGGATACTAACTCAGGGGGAGTGTTAGTTGGTAGCAACACTTGTGTTTTGGGAACAGCAGCTAGTTTTTAGTTTTTATCTTTTGATTTTATATCTCTTGTTTACTGCTGCTGTGTGACTAATTGTTCTTGAACTCTTTTACTGATTAATTGTTTAATGAAATATTTTGTTTCTAAAGCCTGTACGTGTCATATCTATTCATGAATTGTAGTTTGTGATTTGCAAACAATTCTTTGTGCGATATGTTTAACCGTTTGCTAAGGTTGTGCAGAAATATTTCATTGTGTTCAAGAATCTGAATCTAGTGATGGGTGTGCTAGGATTAGGTCATATGTATAGGTTAGAGGTTTTGTCACAGAAATGCCAAAGGGGGAGATTGTTGAGGCAAAAATGAGTTGATTGGCATATTCTTGTGAAAACCTGTGTAAAATAGTGTTGTAACAAGTGTTGAAGCGAAGAGGATTGAAATGTGATAAACAATGGTCAAAACAGGTGTCACCCTCGACACTCGCTCGACAGAGCGCTCGAGCGAACTCAAGCAGATTGGACCGCTCGACTCTCGCTCGACACTTGGCTCTAGCGAACTTAGACAGATTTCGGCGCTCGACCTTCGCTCGACACTCCGCTCGAGCGAATGTTCCAGATGACTTAAAACCTAGGGTTTTAATGCGCCTCATTTGAGTGGTACTATAAATAGAACAGCTTTTCTGCTGTTCTAGGGTGGAGAATTAGAGCAAAAACCCTAAGGGCCTCCAAGAACATTTAGAGCAATCTCTCCCCCACTTGATTGATTCTCTCTTGGATAAACACATCTCCACCACACTACATTCAACATCAAACTTCAGTTGAGTCCATTGGAGTGGACAAGTTCGTTGGCCGGAAGAGTCCGGAGCTGCTGGTGATGCAGAGATCGAGAGGTTCTCGTAGGAAGCTATAGAAAGGTCGGAGTTCCGACACTACATGCGTGTAGAGATCGAGTGGGTCGCTCGTGGTGTTGCAAGTCAAGTTTAGCTACTACAAAGGTTTTGTGAGTGTCTCTAAATTGGTTGTAACAAACTGAATTTTCTATAGTGGATTTGAGGTGGTGTCTTACACCCGGAGTGGTTTTAGATTTTGAAGACGTTCTTCAAATGAGTTTCCACTCCGTGAACAAAATCTTGTGTTGATTATTTATGTTGTTTATTGATTTGATTAATTGTTGTTTAACAATCTTTTTAAAAAGACCATAAAAATCGGATTACACCTATTCACCCCCCCTCTAGGTGAAGTGTTGTGTAGAACCACTACTTTTTCAAACTCGGACTGGGCATCGATAAAATTTGAATTTTTCTATCCCCCAAATCCATAAAATTCGTCTTAGTTACTACAAAACTGTCACCTTGCAATGTGTTAGAGACAAACAATGGTTGGGTTTGCCAATAAACTATCAATCGATTCTATTGCCGTAAAATTCGCTCGAATGACTATTTGGAGGTTGATGAACTGAATGTGGAGGAGGACAAGGTTTTTTGGGCATTGGAGAGAAATATAAGTTGGGGCTGCACGGATTGAAGGTCCATATTGATCTTTAGAAGAACCACCATGTAAGGTTGTTTTAGGAGGAAGTGGATGGCCACTTGGAGGATGTTTGATTATACCACAACGAAAGCAAAATCTAGGAAGTCAATCGTATTGCAAAGAAATCCAGAGTGATCAACCCTGAACCACTAGTGATTTCCCTCCTGCAAGAGGTTTGGTGATACTCAATGCCACTTTGACCCTCAAGAACTGGTCCCAACTAATACAATTTTGATCCACATCAACTTGCTCCACTATCCCAAGCGAACCACCAATATGCTCTACAACCAAAGGGAAATTAGTGTAACTGATCCCAATAGGATTCCATAGAGTAATCTAAATCATGTGTGGAAACAAGCCCATCAAAATCTTGAATAGAAAAAAAGGCAGTTATCAAACAACCAAAGACAACCCTGCTTTACCTTGTGGATATTTTCCTTGTTGACAAAATCGATTACAAAGGCATGCAGACCCACACTAGAGAATTAGAGAGACCCATTCAAATGCTAAAATTTGCGCACCATGTTCTGTACAATTTCACTTGTGGTAACTCGATTAGAAACAAGAAGCCCTAATAAACAATATTCCCCTTTGTGAACAATATTTTCCATTTCTGATGTAGGGATGAACACATCAGAACTCTCCTCTTCAGTTAAAACCAGATCCTCGTGAGGGAGAAGTAGTGAATCATCCATTTTAAACTGCTAATTACTCTTCAGATTCGAAAATTTGAAGACTACTCTACGTTTCGCAATACATACCCTATTCAGGGGAAAATTCTATAGGTTATACCCTTATCCCATTTTCATCTCGTTATGATTGAGGTAACATTATCCATCAATATATAAATTTTTTTAAGAAAATGACAGGTACATCGAGAAAGTGAACAAATCATTTGTATTGAGAAATTTTTTTTTTTTAATAGCATTTGTGTTTGTTTATTTTTTAGTATTGTATTTTTTAATTTTTTGTCTTTTTTAAAAAAAATAATAAACACACAAAAAATGCTTTAAAAAAAAATACTTTGACACTGTATGTACAAAGTCTCGTTAAATATTGTTGGTGGCCATAACACCCTCCTAGAATTTAAAGATTTAGATATTAAGTTAGGTTTAGAATGTAACCAATTATTGAAAATATTATAAAATCTTTACGTGTGAGTTGAAATTAGAGTAAGGCTCTGTTTGGTTACACATATAAGATAAGATGTTTTAAATAGTAATGAATAAAATATTGTTATAATATAATTTTTTAATATTAATTTTATATAGAGATTTAAAAAAATTAAATTATTTATTATATTTTGCATAGAAATTTAAAATGATGAATTGAGATGAGATGAAATTTTTAATTTTGTGTAACCAATCTGAGCTTAAGAGTAATGTCATGTATAAGTTCTAAATAAATATATCTAGTATAGGCCTTTTGTAAAAATATAGATCTCACTTAATTTTTCTTTTTTATATTTTTTAATAATTGAATCTACTCTTTTATAAAATAAATTTATCTAACTACCCTGTAATAATTATTTAAAAAAATTATTATATTAAAATAAAATAAAAATAAAAATTTTATATCTTATCCCAGTATCCAAATCTGCCCTACTAACAGGCTCCTAAGTTCGGAATCTATACTTCAGCTTGTATCATCTCCGAATTTGGGTCAATATTGTGGGATATTAGGGAAAAAAAATTCTAATCACGTATAAATATATAATTTTATCATTTTTATTTTTTTTATTTAAATATATATTTATGTATTAATATATATTTAAATAAAATAATAAAAATTGCAAATCTTAATATGTACGAGAGAATGAGAAGTACATTTCTTACGCTACTCAAATACATTGTTTGACAAAAATAAAGTAATGAGGCAGGCTCTGGCTGGCATCATTCTTGTACGAATGCACGTAATCATAAAAAAATACCATCCCTGGTTTGACTACATTTTCGTGGAAGAACTACACTTTATTTTTCTTACATTAACTGAGCTGGTAATTATTAGCTCCAAGTACCAACGAACCATACTTTCGACATTATTATATTTGAATTTTATTTTATTTTATAATTTATAATAAATTAAATTCAAATCCATATAAACATATGTTAAATGCTAGAAAAGTTGAATTATTAATTTAATTTAAATAATAAATTATGAGTCAATACAGAAATTAAAATTAATTTTTGCCACAAAGTAACAATGAGAGTTTGGGATTGTAGGTTTTACTCCCTATGGAGATGTTCTCTATTAGAGTAAATAAAAAATGAAGAAATGATATTTACAGTTGTGAGTGTGTAAGCGTTATACAATCATTTTAAAAAAAGTGAATAAATATAAGACTTCCATAAAAAAAAAATTAATTTTTTAATAATAGATTCTACTTTTTTTCAAAACGATTACATGATAAAAAATGAAAAGTTATTATATAAAGAATATTCTCCAATGAAGTGAATGAATGATAAAAGTGATTGTAGTGGCCACTATATACACTTGAGGCCTCTGCTCTATAGTACTGTTAGAGGAGTAAAAGACAAAAAAGAAATCCTAACAAACCTATTGACGTGTATAAGGATAAAATGTACACATATGAAAAAAAAATAAAAAAAAACCAAAGAATATACAAGAACGAATAATAACTTTTAACACTACCCTAAAGATGGACTATTTATATTTCATAGTCTCATCTTGTAAATTAGAGCTTTGAATTGTTGCTGTCCTAGAGCCTTGGTGAAGATGTCTGCTAATTGCATATTGCTTTTAACATGTAGTGTCTTGATCAAACCAGCTTGAAACTTCTCTCTCACTATATGATAGGCAATATCAATGTGCTTTGTCCTCTTATGAAAGACGAGATTAGTTGCTATATGCAATGCTGCTTGGTTGTCACAAAATAGCCAAGCTGGATGTGAGTGAGGGACATGCAGATCTTAGAGTAATTGAACCAACCACATTAATTCACAAACTGTTGATGCCATAGATATGTATTCTGCCTCTGTAGAGCTTCTAGATATAGTTGATTGTTTCTTGGATCTCCAAGAAATTAAGGAGTCCCCAAGGAAAATGCAAAAACCAGTGACACTTCTCATAGTGTCAACACAACTTGCCCAGTCTGCATCTGCAAAAGCCTTCAAGTGCAGCTTCGATTTTAAGGATGGAAAGAGGCCTTGTCCAAGGGTCCCTTTGATGTAATGCAGTACTCTATTTGCTGCTGCAAGATGTGTGTGTCTGGGTTTGTCCATGAATTGAGAGAGAACTTGCACTGAGTATGAGATGTCAAGCCTTGTAATGGTTAGGTATATTAATCGACCAATTAGCCTCCTATATGTTGTTGGGTCATCAAGCAAATTTCCTTATGTTCTACTGAGTTTCAAATTCTAGTCCATTGAAAAATTCTGCACTTTACTTCCTAAAATCTCACTGTCTTCGAGAATCTTTAGTGCATACTTTCTTTGACTGAGTACAATTCCACTACTTGATCTAGCTATCTCAATACCCAGAAAATATTTTAAAGGTCCTAAGTCCTTTAATTTGAATTTGTTGTTTAGAAATAATTTAAGTTCTTCAACAACATTCATGTCATCGGAAGCTATCAATATGTCATCTACATTCACAAGTAGAGCTATAAAAGATGAACTCGTGACCTTAGTAAAGAGTGAGTGGGCAGCAGATTGGATGAAGCCATGTGTGATCAAGGATCTTGAGAATTTACTAATTGTGTATGCTTCAACAAGGATCTTGAAACCATTGTCTCAATGCATGCTTCAAGCCATAAAGAGACTTAAATAGCTTACACACTTGTTTACTCTCCCCCTGTTTAGCAAATCCAGGTGATAAGCTCATATAAACTTCTTCATGAAGCAGACCAAGCAATAATGCATTGTTGACATCAAATTGAGTTAGATGCTAATTAAAAATGGAAACAAGGGCCAAAACTGTCCTAACAGTTACCATTTTAGCAATTGGGGAAAAAGTTTCATAATAATCAAATGCTTCTAATTGTGTATAACCCTTGGCCACTAATTTGGCCTTATGTCTCTCAATTGACCCATCTAACTTGAGTTTGACTTTGTAAACCCATCTACACCCAATGGCAGATTTACCAGCAGGTAGAATAGTTAGTTCACATGTCTGATTAACCTCAAGAGCTGCTATCCCAATTGCCATAGCTTTTCTCCAGTGAGGATGGCAAACAATCTCATTAAAAGATTTTGGCTAAGAAATGATAGATAGATTGAGATTGAAAGCTTGATGGTCAAAGATAATGATAAGAAAGTGTAGAAGCTAATGAATGAGGATTACCTACTTGTAGAGGACCATCAGGAGAGGAAGACTGGAGTAGAGTTTGAGAGGGAAGAAGCCTGTGATGGAAATCAGATAAGTAGCCAAGAATTCTTCTGATTCTAGTAGAGGCATGAGTAGGTAAAATGGAAGGGACCAAGGGTGAAGAAGAAGGTTCTATATTATGAGGTAAAGAAGAAGTTTTTGAGTCTTTAGAGAATGTGGGAAAAACTGAATCATGAGGTGAAATAAGGGAAAAGTCATGTGGAGAATCAGGTAATGATATTGGGAGTATAAGAGAAGGAGCATCATTGGAAGAAGGGTGGCAAAACAGAAGTAAGAAAAGGAAAAATGATCTCAAGGAAGACTACATCCCTAGATATAAAAACTGTTTTAGTGGCAAGATCAAAGAGCTTATATCCCTTTGTAGCATATGGATAGCCAATAAAACACATTATTTAGCACGAGGGAAAAACTTATGTCTATGATTGGAAGGTGTTGTAGCATAGCATAAACACCCAAAAACTCTTAAATGACTAAAAGATAGACTATTTTTATAAAGGGCAGCATAGGGTGACATGTTACTTATAACTGAAGAGGGGATTCGATTTATGAGGTAAGTGGTAGTCATTAAGCAGTCACCCCAACAGGAAAAGGAACACTTGATTGGAATCTAAGAGATCTTGCAATATTTAAAAGGGTTTGATGTTTTCTTTCGACCCTAGCATTTTGTTGTGGTGTTTCAATGCAAGATTTTTTTTTGTATGCATCCTTTAGAATTGTAAAAGTTAGTCATAAGGAATTTTAGGCCATTATCAGTTCGAATACATTTAATGCCAGACTTAAATTAGATGCATACAAGTTCAAAGAAAGATTTGAGAATGGACCTAGTATCAAATTTATGTTTCATTAAGTAATTCTAGGTACATCTAGTACAATCATCCACAATAGTAAGAAAGTATTTGAAACCAGAGTGAGTAGGCACAGAAAATGGCCCCCAAATATTATAGTAGATGAGATCAAAAGGATGGGAAGCAATATAACTACTAAGATTAAAAGGGAGACGTTTCTGTTTTGCTAGAGGGTAAGTAATACAATGAAAAGAGTCTGAGTTAGTAATATTAGAGTCTAACTTTTGTAAAAAAGTAATCCTAGAGGCAGAAATGTTCCCAAGTCTAAAATGCCATAAATCAAAACATCATGGTTTAACGTAATTACTAGAAATAGAATTATTCAAGGCTACTTGTTTGTAGAAGTATAGGCCATCTTGCTCTTCACCCACTCTAATCATCCTCTTGCTAGTAATCAAGCAAGAATTAGGCATGAAAACAAGAGAATAGTTAGAGTCAAGATTTAATTTACTAGCTAAAATTGAGTTGAAATGAAAAGTTGGAACACAAAGGGCATTAAACAAAATCAGGTCGGAGGAAAGCTGAACTGTGCCTATGTGAGAAACAGATATGGATGTGTTATTCAGGAGTTTAACAAGTAAAGAGCAAGGTATAGAAGATGTAAAAAGAGAGGGATCATTTATCATATGATCCAAGGCACCTGTGTCAACGATCTAGGTGGTAGAAGAACAAGATACAGGATGAGAGGAAGATAAGCATGCCATACCTGAGATATTGTGAGAAAATGCGAGATTGGTAGACTGAGTAGTAGAACTTGCGGGCTTCACAGAATTTAAGTTCAGCATAGAGATAAGCTGCAGGTGCTGCTCAATGGTGAAGGACATAGTGGATGCTGCCATAGGTGAAGAAACATTAGGTAGACACAAAGAATCATAAGAAGCAGGAATTGAATCGGAGGTAGTAGTGATAGAAGTTCCAGATGTCGTATTTTTTAACTTAAAACCAAGTGGGAAGCCATGGAGTTTGTAGCAACGATCAATAGTGTGGCCTAAAGTACCGTAGTGGCTACACAAAGGTCTCTCTTTGGCACAAGAAAAGGGCTGCTTATTGGCTCTAGTATAGTCTTGGCGAGATAAAAGAGCCATGGGTTCCACAATAGGAGTAGGAAGGATTTCACGTTGTCTTTCTTCTTGATGAACTAGGGAAAAGACTTGGTTAATGGGTGGGAGGGGTACCATAAAAAGGATTTGAGCTCTAACAACTGAAAAGACTCATTAAGGCCAACTAGAATTGCATGACGTATTCAGAGTGTTGAGTAGCAACAACTTCTTTGAGGGCACCACATGAAGGGGTTTGTAATTACTAAGTTCATCCCAAATCCCTTTGAGAATGGTAAAATAGGTAGAAATAGATAGAGCCCCCTGAGAGAGACCAGGAATTTTCCTTTGAAGTTGAAAAATACGTAGGCCATTAGCTTGAGGGAAACGATCTCTTAAGTCATCCCAAACTTCTTCAGCATTGGCAACGTATAAAACACTATTAGCAATTTCTTTGTAGGCATCATTTAGAAGCCAAGAGAAAATCATCTTGTTGCAGCGGCCCCAAGCACCAAAAAGAGGGTCATTATCATCAGGATGAGTAAGGGTTCCATCAAGGAAAACATGCTTATTTTTGGCTTCCAAGACAATAAGCATGGATTGACGCCATGAATGGTAATTGTCCCCTGAAATAGAGAGGGGTTGGGAAATAAGCATTGCGCCTGGGCTGTCCGAGTGATAGAGGTAATAAGAGTTTGAAGGATGATCAGGGTTGCAGGTAGAAGATGAGGATCGGTAGGATTAGCCATGAGGATTCTGTTTGGCAACTGAGAAAGGGAAGGAAGGAATGGACACAAAAACTTTTTTCTCAGGAGTGCACTGATACCATGCCAAAAAATGCAAAGTTGTTGTATAAAAAATATTCCTTACTGAATTGAATGAATAATAAAAGTGATTGTAGTGGCACCATTAGTGTCAGAGAAGTAAAAGACAAAAAAGAAATCCTAATAAACCCATTGAGGTGTATAAGTATAAAATGTACACATATGATAAAAAAAAGAAAGAAAAAAAAAAGACAAAGAATATACAAGAATGAATAATAACTTTTAACACTGTATGACGCCTGCACACTTCATGACTGTATGTAGCATTACTCATAAAAATAAGTGAGATGTTTATTTTGTTACTTATTATTATTATTATTATTTAGTAATTTATTGATATCTTGTTGTTTATTTTTTTTCCAACTTAAGGTTAGATATATATATATATATGTATATTTTAGGTAATTTTGGGTTTCAAATGTGCAAGGTGCAATTTGAGAAAAATAAAGTGATCGTTAGAGATATAAATTTGGGTAGGAATTCAAAACAAAAATCTTTCTTTTTATATTTTCGTTGTCCCGTAATAATCATAACAATCTTTCATAGCTGCTGGCGTTTTCCCTCTTACACAAGAAACTGGCAAATTATATTCCATCTAAGCTGGCATCAGACTGCCACTTTTCCGCAATACTGATGATACTGCCAATATTCCATCTTTGCAGGCTCCTTTTGGTTCTACCACTCTTCCTCTTCTTTATAAATTAAGGAAGAAAAAAGATGATATTTTTTGGAAATATTATTCCAAAAATTGTTGAGTATTGTTCATGCAATTAAAAAAACTATACAAGCAAGCACCAATTTTAATAGGAGAAATGATTTTGAGTACATAAGCGCCGCACATTTTAAAAAAGAAAAAATATATAAATATGAGATTTACATGAAAAAATTAACTTTTTAATAATAAATAACATTTTTTTTAAAAAAAATACGCGACATTTCCACAACTCAAGATAATATTTAGCATTATTATTTTAATTGATATGTCATCTTAAATTAGGATGAGAGTACGAAGTACCTAATAATTACACTTTATCTATCTACTAAAATCTCAACGAATTAAAAGAAACATATACTTTAAGATCCTCTTTCTTCAAAGTGCGTATGGGCTCTAATGGATTAATCTTTACTTGGATTTCGTCATTATTGGGCTCAGGCCAGAGCTGTCTGGCTTTCTTTGTGCTGGGCTCAGCATATGGACTCCCTCGAAAAAAAATAAAGCCTGCAGACTTTCTGATTTGGGAGACTAAGAACAGAAAGAGGCCCCGGTTTAGCATCCAATGGCGCATATACGAAGGCAATAGGTCAAAGGCCTTCTCAAGCTTGAGCTAAGCAGGACTGCCTTTTCTAAACCCATGCATTTCTTTTACAACCTCAGGCATGAACTTCACAGGCCCATTATTTTGGTACATTTGAAAAGTACGTACGTTGCCTTGCTTTTGTGCTACTTTAAAATTGCCAAAAATGTTGGGAAATCTTTTGTTGAAATGCCATTATGGCCAAATCCTTATGTCATTTGCTTGCATAGTGGTGTATATCATCAAGTTAGGCATGTGATGTGACAAAATGCTACCAACTTAGCCTGCTGCACAGATCATCAGCTTGTGAAATGTAATCTTTCTGGGCCAAATGCATAATAACTTTCACAGGCCTAACCTAGATTTTCTAATGCTGTAATGTTAGTCTAGTCTGGTCCAAAAGCATTAGACAGAGACAGCTCCCCACCCAAATGGTCGGTGGAATGGATGAGCTAATTTATTTTTGACATCATTTGACGGCGATAGTACTGTGGGATCATGTCCAGAACTTATATAAAACTAAAAAGACTGGGAATGTTGGGACACTGGTTTATATAGAGAGAGTACTACTGAATTGCATGCAGCATTAATCATGAACTTCTGTTTGCGTTTTGTTTGTTTAATGGATCACATTGGTATGCGAGAAGACTTTGAAGAAAAATTAATTAAGAAATTAACTAAGCATGCATATTCATGAATCGAGTACTGTACGTGCGCGCAAGTGGTCTTTCTAATTTCTCATTCTGGAAATGAAGGGAAGGACTCGAATTAATCTAATTTGATGAGCAGTTACTAATTGAAAATTTATATAACTTAGCAACCTTACACTACACTGCACACATGTGTGGTGTAGGACTGCTTAGTAGAATAACTCTTACAACTCTTACTAATAATTTGCTTAGTTTGGTTACATGATTTTCATCTCATCTGTACTGTACAATAGTTTTCTTTAGCTATCCAAACACATTATATTTTATTTGTAAATTTTAAAAACATCCACTTAAATAAATAATAATGAACACTGAAAATTGACAGTGAACAGTGTAAAACTGATATGAACATTAAATGAATAGTGCAAAACTGACACAGGCAATGCAAAATTGACATAAATAGTGTGTGAACAGTAAATAAACACGGTACAATTCGGCACTCTATAAAATAGTGGGACCCACAATTTTTTTCAAATCCTAAAAACTAAAAACTATTTCATCTTATCTCACTATCTAAACAGACATTTTTTTAACAAACTATTTTATCTCATCTTAACTCAACAATTTCACTACTTTTCAAAATATCTTATCTCATATCATCTAAAGTATATATTGCGTATCCAAACAAGCCTTAATCTTGTGTTCCCCTTCTTTGTTTTTTTGTTTTTGTAATTTTATGAATCCAATTAAACAAGGGTTTAATTAGAACTTGAAAAATTAATTTACCAACTCAAATTCATCATCATGTCTAACTCAAGACCTTATTAGGTTAAGAATCGTTACGTGGAGTTGATCATGAGATGATATTTATAGCCAAATTAATATCGATAGTTATAAACTAGCTTGAACTAACTCATGTTAAGAAGTAGTAGTTTTCCTCTCTAGAAATGGCATAAAATTAAAAGATATTTGTGTAAAATTAAGCAACTAGATCTACGTATAACGTCTGGGTGAATAAATGTAGTATGCATGATGCATGCAATAGTAGTAGTACTGTGTCTAGGAAATCAAAATATTATACAGATCTAGTTTTGATTGACAAGAGCATATGATCTGTATCATAATTATATATAGTTTCATGCTGTTTAATAAAAGAAACAACGAGTTTGAATATGATCGAGGAAGTGAAACTACAATACTTTTTAAATATTTACTTACAAATAATCTAGCTAATTACAAACATTCCATATATATATCATCTGATCTTTTTAACAAAACTTTTCGCAAAAGCAAGATTCTTAGAAGTTGTACAGACAAATTATCATGACCCATTCCTAGACGTTGTAGTACGTGTGATTGGGTGCCATGGAAAGTCATGAGTAAATAGCTCCTTATAATAATATAATCAACCCTAGCTAGCTAGCTTTAATTCAAAAAATTGCATTATTATGGATTGGCTCCAGACGCGCGCATGTTGTCGTCAGGATAGGTACTAGCTAGCAGTCGGAATATTCTCACAATTTTCGCTCATGATCAATCATCGATCGGTCCGACGAGGGGCGCCTAGCAGCTAGCTAGATAAATCTGATCCAAAACATCTTTTTTGCAACTTTTGTTAACTTGAGAGAGTTACGAATTGTCCAAGACATCTAGCTAATTGTTAACAGCTAGGACAGACATGGAATATGACTAGTATTCACAGAAATTTGCATATCATCAGCTCAACCCTAAACAAATCTTAACACATATATAATAATTTATCGGCACTGAAAAACCTAACACGGATAAACATATTCCGCCTAACAATTCCAACCAGATTTGGTATACCATACGCCCTATAATACGTACAAGAAGAGATCATATGCCCATGAACAAAGCAATTTCTTTAAGTACGCTTACTTATCCACACAGAACACAATGCATGTATGCATTATATATTAGTTTTTTTCACGTAGAATTTGTTGCATTAATTAATCACTCGCCCACATCTAGAGTGGGCCTACGTGTCGGCTTCTCAAGGGGTAGGGCATGATGGGTAAGCAATTAGGTGAGACCTAAGTACCTGCTGGCTGCATAGATGATGCCACAGAAAAGCCATGTGTAAGATCGGATCAGCACCTCCTGATAATGGAGGCCAGCGATAGATCATGTCATGTCAATGGAAATTGTACAGTACTAAAAGTAGTAACAACGAGTTGAGCAAATCATGAAACTAACCCTACGTACGGAGAGCTTCAAGGAGGAATTATATATATTAAAAGGTGTGTGAAAGGTGCCATTCTTGTTACTAATAAGCTGGACAAGGCCACTCCTATGCTCAAACTTAGCCTGCAATGCTGATCAGATATATTCATGACAAAAGGCAAGAGGGTTTTCTTTCTTTCATACAAAGGGACAGGCATGATGGAGGTGTTTGAATTATGATAGGGCTGTTGGGGGTTATGAAAGAATGGCAACAAGTCTTGAAAAGCAAAAAAGAAGTTTTAGATAAGGAGACACAGAGAAAAAAGTCATATAGATGGAAGGAAAAATGGGGTGTGGTGGTGGTGGTTGCTGTAAAGGGTATCCATGTGAGAAGCATGGTGGTCTAAAATGATGTTGTCTAGGTTTCCTTTCCACATATGCTTCCTGCCTTTCTATTTTAGTACCATAGGAATGGCTGCCATGATCGATCCTCACTTCTTTCGAAATGTACTACCTGCGAGACGCACGTAGTTAATTGTCTGCTTAAACGTTAACCAAACTAGATGATTGAGTTTGCCTAATCACCAGTGTTTAGCTAGTCTGTTTTCTATGACTCATACACTGTCAAAAAAATAAAAAAGAGTTTTATCTCTACTACCTAAACGTGCTTGGTACAAGTAATTTACCTTTCTTTATCTTGTCGGGACCGCTATGCTGTCAATTCACTTAATAATTAATTGATGATAATATATGCGCATTCAAGTCTTTTATGACACCATTCCTTCCCGACCTATTTTTATAACAGTATCATTGAGCGATACATGACCAAGGAAGGGTACGTGATTCTGGCTAGCTAGCACTACTGACATTAAGTTTGAGTTTGTCCTGACCGGCCAGCTCCAGGTGCTAGCTAGGGGGTCAAGTCTCGCATGATATGAAAGCAGGAGACAACCCTGAGAAGTTTTAGTGCACAAAGAGGACCACGTCTGCTCATCATGTTACATAATGCAGAAGAAATAATCGATGATATGACATTTTATACATATTGCACAAAGAGTATGGGACAGCATGCAGGACCATGGCGCTTTAGAAATTAGGATCTAGGATCACTAACTGCCCTACAAGGTTGCAATTCAACATACCACCTGATTGGGGCCATTGGGCCACTAGTCTTCAATTCCTTTCTTTCATTGCGCGCGCTTTGGGGCCCAACTCTAAGCTTCATCTAAGACCAAATTCATTTATGTCTAAATTTTTCTCAATAAAGTACGCTTCATGCCTTTGTTTTATTTCCAACCAAACGCCAAGAACATCTTTATATATATATATATATATATATGTATGTGTGTGTATCTCTATGGATATATGTACATGGGGGAACATAATTGAAGCTCTCTCTCCGTGTACATACAAGTGATCAGGATTTTTTTTTCCTTCTTTCTTTGGTGGACAGTGCCAAAACTATAAATAGGGGTCTACCTTATCTTCACAATGACATATTCTCTTCGACTTAAAATGGCCCCTCGAACATAAAAGGGATCAGATCAACGAAAGTACAACAACCTGAATACTATTATTACATACATGCATGCATGCATGCATACATACATATATATGTATAGATATATGAACTGTACTTTTGGCATGAATAGTTGGCTTTTTCTGTATCATTTCGACAAGATCACAGAGAGCATGGTTCGTTTTTCATAGAATGTACATAGTTATTTCATCATAAATTCAGTTTTTTTTTTCTTTCTATATACACACGACCACGTATGTACCGTATAATTAATTTCCATTTATGAAAAATTTTATTTATCATCTTCTCAATATCCCTAATTAATATGACATTAAATAATTAGTTCACAAGTAAAACATAATAAATAGTCTTCATTAATCATTAAATGCCACATCAAAGTTAACAACCATCCATAATTTGCTGATCTCCATCCAATTCAATTTGAACGCACACAAACACACATAGATAATATATTCATGATAATGATCAAATACATTATAAATTACACATTCTTTTTACAATAAGATACACATGATTGATCCAATTAATAAATATAGTCAATGTGACATGAGATAACACATGAAAAAGTATCGGCCTATAAACAAATTAAATCATAAAAAGGAAAGTTACTATTTTGGATGTGTCCCACCACCACAAATGCAACCGTTCACTTGCACGATGTAAAGAGACTCCAACGTGGTACTCCTGGGAGCACTTTGATGCTTAAGTCAGTAAAGTGTATCACACAAGTAATTCAGAATTCAAAGATCGATTATCTTTGGGGTTACCTGGCATATATAGAGGTTTCTTGTTAGATTAGATCAGCACTATATGATATTACCTTCATATGATGTCTATCTTGTGCAATGTTTATCAATTTAAATTATTTCTAAGTAAACGAAACAATCACTTACATGCATGAAATTCGTTTCTTCCCAACTAAGGTAGTGTGTAGCGTGTAAATCATTGTTAGGCCTGGGCTATTCTATTTAGGTCGGTTGACAAAGATCTTTTTGCATTGGGCTTAAATACTAAATGGGCCCTCAGTTACGAATTGATCATTTGACTAATATTTGATATTGTAAATGCAAAAATTGGTTAGGATTAGATAACTATATGATAAGGCTTATCTTATCATTATATTTAAAATTATTGGATGAATGAAAAATAATTATTGATTTATCTCTAAACAATATTGAGTCTGTCTAGAAGTCTTAGAGATTGTTTAAATAAGTCATTGAGGTAAAAATCGAGTCCAGGATTATCCATAATGAAAGCTGAACAGAGATCAATCACTGCAGAAAAGTGTTATCGCAAAATGTCAGCAATTTGTCAGGAGACGTTCTCGCGATAGATTCTATCTGTCAGCATAATCCTACTTTAACTGGAACTCTTTTCAGATTGTTTATTTAAGAGATCCTATTAGTTAGGATTGCCAAAATTTCATATCTACATATTTTCTAGAGCACTTTCTAGTGCATATTTTGATGAGAAAATTCTTTAGTGAATTTTCATATTTGTGATCTCTCATTGTGTGTGATTGTGCTTCAAGTGTGAAGGATCATTGATTGGATTTTAGCCACTAGAGTTCTACGAGAGAAGTCAATAGTTTGAAAATTGCCAGAAGTTCTGACTGCTACTACAGTAGAAGACAAATAGGTCATTTGTCTGGACAAGTAAGAGAGTCAAATTACAAAATTTTTGTAATTAATAATTGCTTGTAATTAATTTTCAAATAATAATATTGACTTTCCTGGATTTGGCTCTCCCGTAGGATTTTACCTTTAAAGAGTTCTTTAAAGGGTTTCCCTTCGTAACCAATCGTTGTATCTTATAAATTTGATTATTTATTTTAAGTATTTGATTCATTATATAATCGTGATAATTGAGATCTAACCAAATTGTTCAAGAAAATTGGTAGACAATTTCGTGGTTTACAGGGGTACATTGAAAATTTCAACTGGCATCAGAGCATAGTTTACTCATTCGAGTGTGCTCCATACCCTTGAAGATCATGTCGACATCATTATATGTTCCACCACAATTTGATGGGGAAAACTATGCTTATTGGAAAGTTCGTATGAGGGATTTCCTCAAGTCTTTGGATGAACGTGTATGACATTTGATTGAACGAAAATGGACTAAACCTGAGACATCTATAGATGCTTGGACGAAATATGAAATCAGCAATTGCAATTGGAATAGCAAAGGACTTAATGCTATTTTCATGGCGGTATCCCCCAAAGAATTTAAAAGAATCTCCATGTGTGAGATTGCTAAAAAAGTTTGGAATATTTTGGAGGTTACACATGAAGGCACAAAAATAGTGAAAAATTCAAAATTACAATTGCTAATTTCAAAATTTGAAGAGATTAAAATGCTGGAAGATGAGAGTTTTAATGATTTTTATGCTAAACTGAATGATCTTGTGAATTCCAGGTTTAATTTCGGTGAGAAGGTGGAGGATTTAAGGGTTGTGAGGAAAATTTTGAGATCTTTACCTGAAAGATTTCGACTCAAAGTTACTACCATTGAAGAAAGTAAGGATTTGGATACAATAAAAGTTGAAAAGCTGGTCAGTTCCTTACAAACGTATGAATCCTTACTTCCTCAAACAAGAAAAGGTAAGTTCATTGCTTGAAAAATAGTAAAAGAGGATTATGATGATTTTTCTGATGAAGAAAATTTTAACAATGAAGATATAGATCTCATAGTTAAAAATTTCAGAAAATTCATGTTTAATAAAAGTCTAGTGGAAAGAAAAAAAGAGGTAAAAAATTTTTGGCAAAGAAAAATTATTCTGAAAAATGAAATAAAGAAAAATCTGATAATAATGATAAAGTAAAGTGTCATGAATGTATTGGTTATGGTCACATAAGAATTGAATATCCAAATTTCAGGAAAATTAAAGGTAAAGCATTGAATGTCACACTTAGTGATAGTTCAGAATCTGAAACTTCAAGTTCATTATCTGATGATGGCAATCCTTTTGTGGCTTTTTCTACTGTTGTTAATGATTTTTCTGATATTGGGCTAACAAAATCTGAAAGTGATGATGATGATAGTGATTAAGAGGTTGCTCTAGTTGTGGCTGATCATGAGTTAAGTTTACAAGAAGCATACAATGATGTGTGTGAAGAAGTGATCAAATTAAAGAAACTCAACAAAAAGCAGTAAATCTAACAAAAAGCAGTACAATAGATTTACTGCTGTGGAGAATGAGAAAAACAATATTTTTGAGGCATTAAAAATTTCTGGTGTTGAAGTGTCAATATTAAAAGATCAAAAGGCTGCACTAAAAAAAGAATTGAAAAAGTTTCCAGAGTACAAACAAAAAATAGCAACACATAAATTAAAAGATATGTTGAGTTTTCAAAAATCTAATTGTGATTGCACAGGTTTGGGCTATATGACTTCCCAAGGTATGGAACTTAAAGGCTCATCATTCGCTACCACTTCATCAAAAAATATCATTTTTGTTAAAAGAAGTCAAGATGAGGAAACTCCAAAGAAAGCTGTGTCTAAAACTCATGTTCCAAGAGACTCAGCTCGCATGATAGATCAATAACAAAGAAGCCCAACCAAGGTAAGTCCGAATGTAAGTTTACTCCTACTTGTCATTTTTGTGGTATTCTTGGCCATATAAAACTACATTGTTTTAACTTGAGAAAAAGACAGAAAAAGGAGGAAAAATAAAATATACAAGGAATGAAAAGAATTTAGAAAATAAGGTTGAAAAGTTGAGTTTTCAAATAACCTCCATAAGTCTCAAACTTGGTGATCTAGTAGTTTTTTGCTTTCAAAATAAAGAAAAGATCATTAAAGTGGTGTTGATGAAAAGAATAAGCCAAAATTTAAAGCAAAGTTGGTGGTCAAATAAGATGCCATGTTACATTAATTAATAGGACTACTTGCATGTTCTTCCATTCTTTATATTATTGCATTAGTTTAGGACATGTATTTTATTTTTCTGTCTTACTTTTATGTTTCTGTTTTTCAGTTTTAAATAAGAAAAATATAATATAAATTTTTTTTAGGTTTGGTTCAAAACTTTTCTTTAAGGAAAGTGCATGCTTGATATGACAAAGTTTGAGCACTTGTGTTCTCACTTAATAAATTTTTGAACCTATGCATCTCTCTATTTTGTGCGATTCACTTTGTGCATTGACTCACTCAAAAATGAGTAGCACAAAGACTATCTCAAGTACAGGAGGATGTCGCGTAATAATTAAAAATAAATTCCTAAATCGTCTCTTCAGGGAAAGCTTACTTAAACTCAATTCGTTGAAAATGGTGAAAAACTTCACAAAGAGAAAATAAATATGAAGGTATGTGCAATGGATGGAAAATGGTACTAGTCATGGACTAGATTCATATTTTTAGATTTTGATTGTCGGATTGAAATGTAAAAGACTAATACATTAAATTTAGAAATTAATAAAAGTAAATTAAGAATTAAACTAGATTAGAAAGTAATTGACAAAACATGAACTGAAAATTGAAAAGCCCCAAAATCAATGTTCTAGGGTTCATCATTGTATTCAAATCACAAATTCTCAAAATCAAACCATAGCAATTGTAATCACTATTAAAATGAAAGATTAATGAAACGAGAAAAATAAATAACATGAACTAAATGAATAACAAATAAATTACTCAAATTTCTAAATCAAAAATCTCCAAAATAATCTAGAAACTTAAAACTGAAATGAAATAACAAGTAGGGAATGAAAAGATCAAACCAATTGAATTGAGATGAAAAGTTGAAGCGGTGGAGGAGGCTGGGCTGCTGTAGCAATTGGACCCCTCAAGGATCTCTTCAATCTGCTGCAGTGTGTGTGGGTGAATCTTTAAGAAGAATTTGTGTTGCTGTGTGAATGATCGCTTGTGTGAATCCCCCTCTCCGAATCTGAGTGAAAATCAATGGAATAATAAATTCTAAGTGTTCCTCTAATCAAAACAGTGTTTTCCAGGCCAACAGTCGGCCATAAGATGTGAAAAATCATATATATACCGTCACGGTGGAATAAACCCTAGATCTGTAAAATAAGATGTTTGTTCGAGCGAACATCGAGCGTTCGACTCTGCCTAAATTCGCTCGAGCGGAGTGTCGAGCGAACATCGAGCATTCAACTCTGCCTGACTTCGCTTGAGCGGCCAAATGCCTCCGCTCAGCGATCTCCTTTCCCGCAACCCGCTCGAGCTCACTGTCGAGCGACAGTCAAGCGTTTGAATCTGCCTGAATTCGCTCGAGCGGCCAAAAGTCTCTGCTCGAGTGATATGGACCAAAATCCACAATAATCAATAGTTGGTGAAATTTAAGCAAAAATTCATACTTTTAATCAATTAAAATCACAACTTGGATTCATTCATTTTTCCATATAAAATCAATGATAAAGTAACGAAAGAATTAAGATATATTGGTTCCAAAAGTATTAAAATATGCAATAACTCAGCTCAATCATGCATACTAACCCTATAGGTTATCTTGGCAAAGTTCATTTACAAAACACTGTGAGGAACTTATATGTATGTATATTATAATTAAAGTTTACATTGTTTAAAGAGATGCTCATCATAGAGAGAGTCCATGCCTTAAATTGACTAATACTAGTTGAACCTAGTACATTAATAAAGAGTTCTCCTCTTATCAAACACAAAGAGTTGATCCATATAAAAAAATTCGGTGTTAAATCATTGTGAAAAAAGACTAACACCCTACACGGATCTATCTCATTAAGTCCTTATAGAAAGAATTGTTACTCTAATCATTCTGGAAAAAAATGAGCAACAAAAATGGACATAAAAATAGGGGTTGTGCAAACTAGTGTTTGGAGGAGATGCTCATATATCTAGGCTCTAGCATAAAGTTTGACTTTTAGGTAAGTGACAATCTCTTGGAAGCATCTATTAGGAGAAAATACTCATGGATAATATTATAAAAATATATTTAAGAAAAATAAATAAAATAAAGAGTTGCTACCTTATATAAGTTTACTCTTTCACACACTCACATGAACTTTGACATTGATGATCTTATGAGAAGTGAACACCCATTGTGATTGTGGCAAATGAGAGGGTGTAAATGATCAGATTTGTTTTGTGAGATACACTATATGGGATACTTGTCTCTTCTTTCATTTTTATATACGTTTAAAAAAATAAAAAAATTATTATTATTATTATTATTATTTGTTGCAGTTTTTTTAATATTTTTTTAAATTAAAATATAAATTGTGTTTCTTTTTTTGTCAATATGGGATATTTGCCTAAGTCTGGGAATTGGTCTCTGAAATATTAGCTGAGGTCCCAATGAGACTCTATGACTTATGGCACTCGCATAAGTGCAAGTCACTTATATGATTTCAAGTTTTTTTTTTTGTTTTTACCAAACTGGCGTCCAGACCCCCCCTTCCCCCCTCTCTTATTTCTTGCTATCTATACGGGACCTCACCCATCTCCCTCTATCTCTGTTTCTCTTGAGCCCAGCCGCTCACTCCTTCAAAACCTCTATCTCTTCCTAGACTTTCGGATTCATAGGCAAATCACATCCTATTATTTTCCACTTGCTAATCAAGGTAAGTCTTCTATGGTGTTCGAAATTTTCTTTCTCTAGGGCCCGAATTGATTTTTTTTGAAATATTCTATGGAAAGTTTGATTACGCAATGTGTTGGCTTGGATTTGACTTTAGATTGATTCGATAATGGCTAGATTGCTCCTTCTGAGTCTTGTTTGCATGTATTGAGGACGATTTTTGAGTGGGTTCTTGGCTTTTGTCATTCGGTTTTTATGGTAAGCCCAGCAAGTGTTTATTTTTTGTCTCAATCATTTGCTCGTTGTTTAACATACATTCATGCTTATACATCATGTGCATTTAATCCATGAAAAGTTGAGACACATGGGAGTTGTTCATCATGTCACTCTTAGTATCTTCATCTTGGCACACATAAGTGATATTTATTCAATTTTTATCTTGTCAGATTAGTGACAAAAAGGGGGAGTATTGAAGAGAAAATTAGAATATTTTGATATTGTGAAATTTAGGAGGAGTTTGAGTAAGTGAGAGTTTAATGAATTTGCTGAAAATAAAAAGGGGGAGCAGCAAAATATTGAGAGGGAGAACTATATACTTTAGGGGGAGTAGTAGAATATGGAGGGGGAAACTAAGTACTGAATATGGTTATTAATGATTACTAGAACATCATTTTTGTAGGTTTACATTACGTCTAACCTTTGATTATTATTGAGACTAATTTCAAAGAGTATTATATGTCATTTATTTTCATTACTGTATTAAGATTTTCTTCACGAGATCTTGGTCTGCTGGTTGTTTTTGTCTTAGGTACACACTACATTTATCAAGTTGGTTGTGTCACCAATTTGCCAAAGGGGAAGATTGTATATGCAAGACATTCATCAAGTTAGTTTTGTCACCAATCCGCCAAAGAGGGAGATTGTAAACGCAAAAATTGGTTAGGATTATATGACTATATGATAGGCCTTATCTTATCATTATATTTGAAATTGTTGGATGAATGTAAAATAATTATTAATTTATTTCTAAACAATATTGAGTTTATTTAGAAGTCTTCGAGATTGTTTGCATAAGCCATTGAGGTAAAAATTGAGTTCAGGATTATCCAGAATGAAAGCTGAACATAGATTAGTCACTGCAGAAGAGTGTTATCACGAAATGTCAGCAATTCGTTAGGAGACGTTCTCGCAACAGATTCTATCCGTCAGCATAATCCTACTTCAACTGGAACTCTTTCCAGATTGTTTATTTAAGAGATCCTATTGGTTAGAATTGCCAGAAATTCAGATCTACATATTTTCTAGAGCACTTTCTAGTGCATATTTTGGTGAGAAAGTTCCTTAGTGAATTTTCATATTTGTGATCTCTCATTGTGTGTGATCGTGCTTCAAGTGTGAAAAATCATTGATTGGATTTCAGCCACTGGAGTTCTAGGAGGGAAGTCAATAATTTAAATATCGCTAGAGGTTTTGGCTGCTACTGCGGTAGAAGACAAATTAATGGGTAATTTGTCTAGACAAGTAAGAGAGTCAAATTACAAAGGTTTTGTAATTGATGATTGTTTGTAATTTGATTTTCAAATAATAAGATTGACTTTCTTGGATTTGGCTGCCCCGTAGGGTTTTACCTTTAAAGAGTTTTTTAAAAGGTTTCCTTTCGTAACCAATCGTTGTATATTACAAATTTGATTATTTATTTTAAGTATTTGATTCATTATATAATCTTGATAATTGAGATCTAATCAATTTGTTCAAAAAAATTGATAGACAATTTCGTAATTGACAGGGATACGTTGAAAATTTTAGATATATTTGACATAAATAGATATAAATATATAAATTAAGGGAGTAGTACTTTGCGATAAATATTATGGCAGAAGCTGTGCTCCATGATCATCTTCATGACATCGGGTTGCATGCATGGGCTGACTAATTAAGCGATATCGTTTTGTCAAATGAATTGAAAAACATGCATGCCGCATGGCTGGAATGCAGCTGGTCCTCGTTTTTTCAGGTTTGAAGCAAACATTCATGCGCCTTTTGATCGTGCTATCTATATATATATATATATGTTTTTCTTGGCAGGCTTCGGTTAAATTAAGAAACTTTTGTATGTACGTCGACTAATTAAGTAGTTATTTAACAGAAACTTTGAGTGTGGATTTAAGATGATCATATGCGTGCCCATTTACGTTTAATATATATATGATCAAATGATTGGTGAGGTTGGCCGGCAATGTGCATTTTTAAACAAGACGATCGAGCCGCCGCTCGAGTGTTGACAAATGCAAAGTCAATGAACACTATATATTAGTTGTGGACCGTATATCATACATATCTTTGGTGAAATAGTAAATTAAGCAGCATTAAATCATTGGTTAAAAGTACCGGTTGACCATTAAGACACAGTTAATAAATGGGTTAGTAATAGGTCAATCTGCTTAACCGGTTTCAATTTTATTTCAAAATTACAATTTTATTATTATTAGGTTGTAATATAGGTCTTTTTAAATAAATTTTTAGTATTATAATTTTAGACTTTGCTCATATTTGTTATTATTGGATTTGTAATATTGGTTTTATTATCAATTAAAATTAGAAAAATATTGATTGTTTTTGTTAGTAGGTTGTCTTATTGTTTTTTCTTAGATATTGTGGCTGCTATAAATGTATATTTTAACTTTTTATGTAAACTTATGTTAATTAAATCAGATGAGTTATGTTGGTTAGTTCAATTCATTTACATCAAACGAGTTAAAATGAGTTGTATCGTGTTTTATATTTCTAATTAATTATTAAATAGGTTAAATGGGTAATATGATACGACCCGTTATTTTAAATGGATCGTGTTAGGTCTTGAAGATCTGATCCGTTTAGCTTAATAAGTTTTGATCGAGTTAACGCATATAATCAAATATCTATGACTTGACATGACACAAATAAGACTCGTAATTGCTGCCCTAATTATAAATGCCTTGTAGTCCTTTTGTTAAAAATAAAAAAAAGCAAAAAATCCTGTTGTTTATGAGAAATATATAGGTTGACTATTTTTGTTGTACTTTCTTATCAACTCAAATGTCAAACGCAAATGAATAATATTTCAAAGTTGTAAGAGTACTACTGCTCTTACTTTTGACTGAGGTAGCTAGAGATCTGAGTGATGTAATATGCAATTAATTTGCTATACCGGAACGGAGTATATTTAGAGGAATCGTCTTCTTCGTAGGTTAAACGCATAGGATTCGAGGAATCATCCACAACTGGAATAATAAGGCCTGGTATATAATAATAATAATAATACAAGTGTACCTTTTTCAATGCTATAACACTCCCTTCTTATTTTCATTATTCCATTATGCAAAATATGACACTCATCATTCTTGAATTATCCATTAATTTTTTATTTTAAAAAAAAAACCTACAAGTTGATGAATGATATTGTCATCATAGTGGAATGAGAGCGGGATATGGGTATCGCATATAGAATTTCCCAAGTAGTAATTATAAGAGCCCATTGGTCTTGCTTGAGAATGTAAAATGTGGAAAGGAGTACTTGTTTGTGAAACTATTGCTTGTCCCAAAGTTTAATATGATAGGACGATGTCAATTTAATTATTCATATCGTTAAATATCCCCCCTCACGTGTAGGTTAGACTCTCACTCAATAAATGAACCCATCACATCAAATATTTTATTAATTGGGTAAAATGTAGAGTTAGAGTTCGGACTTAAGACATTTACTCTAATATCATATAAAAACATTACTTGTTCCAAAAACTTAAATTGATAGGAGTGATTAGATTTAATTATTTATATTGCCCAGGTTAATATTTTAGGTTTGGTTCTTTCAAAATTCTTAATGGCTCTGATCATGATCAGATTCATTTTCAGCAACACACACACAGGTGCTACTACGCAGTCTCATCATTTTACTCTCTCAAAGTTACTATTAGTGCAATTATTATTATTTTTTCTTTCAAACATTTTTTTAAATATATTTAAACATTTAAAAAAATACATAAATTTACTAGTAATCACTTCCTTAAATATTAAAAAAAAAAATACAAGAGTCGTCAAAATGAGAAAGTAAAACTAGGGGTTCACTTAATTAGCATTTTCCATATATATAGGTATTTATGGTTCGAACTTTTGATGGATTTGATGGGTTGGAGTCCAAAAAGAATTAGCAGTGGTCCAATGTACTTAAGTTTTCTGGGTACATTATATCTATTATATTATAATAAATAGTTATCTCATTGGTATAGTAATTTTTCTTCTATTTTTGTTAATTTTTCTTGTTTTTCAGTTAAGTCCGTTAAATCCATTATTTTCTTGTTTTAAGAATATAATTATATTTTTCTACCTCTCTCTCTCACATTCCTGATTCCTTTTCTCCTCTAATCTTGAAACTTTCTCCCACTCTCCGATGTCTACCTCTCTATCTACTCTCCTCAAATCTATCTTCTCACATGTCTTCCTAAAATACTTAGATCTTAATCTGAGTATAAATATTTAGATCTATAGAAAAGAAAAGGGCAATAAAGAACAACAAATACAAACCAAAAAAAAATCTTGCAAAGAAAAATACTATTTATTATACCAAAGCACATGATTTGGATTTATCGTCTAACATCCTAAAAAAATTTTAAATCTTATGCTTTCCTTGAGTGTGGTGTTAGTATTTATTGTGATGTTAATGATCATATTTTTATTTGTTTATGTTATTCTAATGTATCTTGATTTTAATTTTAAACTAATCTTTTTGTTTTCTAATGTATATAATATGCAATTGTTATACTTACTGACCTATCATTATCCAAATATATTAAAACCATATTATTTTTATAAAAAACCTATTTAATCCAATTAGGCAAACGTGCTTTACACGTAGGAGTGCAACCCGAGCAACCCGTTTAGAATTTGTATTTGACCCGAACCGACCCGCGCTTCTGGATAAGTTAGGCGAAACCGATCCGACCTCACATTATTGAGCGGGTCAACCCGTGTTTTTCCCCCCCTTCAGAATCTCAGATTCTCCCCCAAAACACATACCCCGTCTTCAACCCTCCTTTTCCTCCAATCCATCACTTCAAGTCTCAATTACTCTCAAATCCTCTTTCCAGATACCCAATTTCATTTCGTTTCATATTTGAGCGTCAAAAATCTTCATATATATATATATATATCATTTCTTTCCTCCACGATATTCCTCCCTCACGCCGAATTACCACCCAACGGAGCCTTACACAGCAAAATGAGAAAACCCACACTCACAGCCAACCGAGACACTTACCTCGCCGGAGAAGATGCCGACAATAAGCTCTCCTTACTCCACGACGGACGTCGACCACATGTTCTTCCTCTGTCATGTATTTCTCTACTGTGAATAATCAACTAAAATCTGTTTAATTACGCCTTTGTCCACTGTCGACCAGCACAGGACGTTGGAGTTCTCGGTAGCCATAGAATTTGCCGGCCGATCTCCTTCCATTAAGCATGTGCCGCTCCGGTGAGTACACGATCGTCCCTCACTCTCTCCCTCCGCTCCGTTATTCTTAGATGAAGGCCACAATTCGCAAAACTAATTTTTCTCTCTGTACTCCACCAACGTGATTCTCGACTCAGATCACCGAGACCCGTCGCACATTGTTTTCTCTCTCGTAAGCTCACGGAAAGCAGGCGATAAGGGGAAATTTGAAGATAAGGGAAAAGACGCTGGGAGGGGGGTTAGGGCTTCACGGACAGATTTTATAAGCGGGTCAATGGGTTGTATGGGTCGAACCCGAGTAGTGGTTAAAACTATTATTTTCAGTGCGGGTCGGGTCGGGTCTTACGGATGGGTCAGGCCACTCCATTTTTTGCACAGCCCTATTTGCACGTGCTCCTAGCCTAATATTTATAATATATATATTGATACAATGGAGGAGGGGGTTTCAAGTTCAAGACCTCCATTTTGGAGGCTTGAGGGTTATACCAATCAGGTTAGAAGCCTTTTTGGCAGTACATTATATTTTCTGAATTACTTAATTTTGTTATATATAATTGGAACAGTAGTAGATATATATATATATATAAAGGGCGGTCGTGCGGTCGGACAGGCAGGTAATAGGAGTTAGGGGTGGGCAGCGGGGGCCCCGCCCCGCTGCCCCACTGCCACCCCACCCCGCCCCCGTGTGGCGGGGCGGATTACCCCGCCCGGCAACATGGGGGCGGGGTTTACCCCGCCCGTATGTAGGGCTCTGGGCGGGGCCGGGGGCGGGATGGGGTGGACTCCCGCCCCGCCCCGGCAATATATAATTAATAATTATATATATAAAAAAACCCTTCAGGTCCAAAACGGCGTCGTTTTGGCACCTGAAGGTTTATTTTTTTAAAACCAGCAAACCCAAAAAAACGCCGTTTTGGGTGCCGGTTGCCCTAAAGGCTAAACCCCC